>OY796897.1:453413-614007 GCA_963680785.1 Diplosoma virens | reverse complement strand
ATTTGAAGTTTACACAGTGGCTCCATGCATTTCTAGACTTAATTGAAAGGGTCTCCATACGACTCCTGTAGTATTTAAAGTTTACACGGTGACTCCCTGTTGCTCCATGCACCTCCATGCGGCTCCAGGCGGCTCCATGCGTCTCTAGACCTAACTGAAAGGGTCTCCAAGCGGCTCCTGTAGTATTTGAAGTTTACACAGTGGTTCCATGCGGCTCCATGCAGCTCCATGCGGCTCCATGCGGCTCCATGCATCTTTAGACCTAATTGAAAGGGTCTCCATACGGCTCCTGTAGTATTTGAATTTTACACTGTGGCGCCATGCTGCTCCATGCAGCTCCATGCGGCTCAATGCGGCTCCATGCATCTCTAAACTAAATTTAAAGAGTCTCCATACGGTTCCTGTAGTATTTGAAGTTTACACAGTGGCTCCATGCAGCTCCTTGCGGCTCCATGAGGCTCCATGCGGCTCCATGCATCTTTAGACTTAATTGAAAGGGTCTCTATATGGCTCCTGTAGTATTTGAAGTTTACACAGTGGTTCCATGCCGCTCCATGCAGCTCCATGCGGCTCCATGCGGTTCCATGCGGCTCCATGCATTTCTGGACTTAATTTAAAGGGTCTCCATACGGCTCCTGTAGTATTTGAAGTTTACACAGTGGCTAAATGCGGCTCCATGCAACTCCATGCAGCTCCATGCATCTCTATTCTAAATTTAAAGGGTCTCCATACGGATCCTGTAGTATTTGAAGTTTACACAGTGGTTCCATGCGGCTCCATGCAGCTCCATGCGGCTCCATGCGGCTCCATGCATCTTTAGACCTAATTGAAAGGGTCTCCATACGGTTCCTGTAGTATTTGAATTTTACACTGTGGCGCCATGCTGCTCCATGCAGCTCCATGCGGCTCAATGCGGCTCCATGCATCTCTAAACTAAATTTAAAGAGTCTCCATACGGTTCCTGTAGTATTTGAAGTTTACACAGTGGCTCCATGCAGCTCCTTGCGGCTCCATGAGGCTCCATGCGGCTCCATGCATCTTTAGACTTAATTGAAAGGGTCTCTATACGGCTCCTGTAGTATTTGAAGTTTACACAGTGGTTCCATGCCGCTCCATGCAGCTCCATGCGGCTCCATGCGGTTCCATGCGGCTCCATGCATTTCTGGACTTAATTTAAAGGGTCTCCATACGGCTCCTGTAGTATTTGAAGTTTACACAGTGGCTAAATGCGGCTCCATGCAACTCCATGCGGCTCCATGCATCTCTATTCTAAATTTAAAGGGTCTCCATACGGATCCTGTAGTATTTGAAGTTTACACAGTGGTTCCATGCGGCTCCATGCAGCTCCATCCGGCTCCATGCGGCTCCATGCATCTTTAGACCTAATTGAAAGGGTCTCCATACGGTTCCTGTAGTATTTGAATTTTACACTGTGGCGCCATGCTGCTCCATGCAGCTCCATGCGGCTCAATGCGGCTCCATGCATCTCTAAACTAAATTTAAAGAGTCTCCATACGGTTCCTGTAGTATTTGAAGTTTACACAGTGGCTCCATGCAGCTCCTTGCGGCTCCATGAGGCTCCATGCGGCTCCATGCATCTTTAGACTTAATTGAAAGGGTCTCTATATGGCTCCTGTAGTATTTGAAGTTTACACAGTGGTTCCATGCCGCTCCATGCAGCTCCATGCGGCTCCATGCGGTTCCATGCGGCTCCATGCATCTTTAGACTTAATTTAAAGGGTCTCCATACGGCTCCTGTAGTATTTGAAGTTTACACAGTGGCTAAATGCGGCTCCATGCAACTCCATGCGGCTCCATGCATCTCTATTCTAAATTTAAAGGGTCTCCATACGGATCCTGTAGTATTTGAAATTTACACGGTGGCTCCATGCTGCTCCATGCAGCTCCATGCGGCTCCATGCGGCTCCATGCATCTTTAGACCAAATTGAAAGGGTCTCCATACGGTTCCTGTAGTATTTGAAGTTTACACAGTGGCTCCATGCATCTCTAGACTTAATTTAAAGGGTCTCTATACGGCTCCTGTAGTATTTGAAGTTTACACGGTGGCTCCATGCTGCTCCATGTATCTCTAGACTTAATTTAAAGGGTCTCTATACGGCTTCTGTAGTATTTGAAGTTTACACAGTGGCTCCATGCAGCTCCATGCGGCTCTATGCGGCTCCATGCATCTCTAGACTTAATTTAAAGGGTCTCCATACGGCTCCTGTAGTATTTGAAGTTTACATGGTGGCTCTATGCTGCTCCATGCAGCTCCATGCGGCTCCATGCGACACCATGCGGCTCCATGCGGCTCCATGCATCTTTAGACCTAATTGAAAGGGTCTCCATACGGCTCCTGTAGTATTTGAATTTTACACTGTGGCGCCATGCTGCTCCATGCAGCTCCATGCGGCTCAATGCGGCTCCATGCATCTCTAGACTTAATTTAAATCGTTTCCATACGACTCCTGTAGTATTTGCAGTTTACACGGTGGCTCCATGCGGCTCCATGCAGCTCTAGACTTAATTGAAAGGGTCTCCATATGGCTCCTGTAGTATTTGAAGTTTACACAGTGGCTCCATGAGGCTCCATGCAGCTCCATGCATCTCTAAACTAAATTTAAAGAGTCTCCATACGGTTTCTGTAGTATTTGAATGGTTCCATGCGGCTCCATGCAGCTCCATGCGGCTCCATGCATCTTTAGACTTAATTGAAAGGGTCTCCATACGGCTCCTGTAGTATTTAAAGTTTACACGGTGGTTCCATGCCGCTCCATGCAGCTCCATGCGGCTCCATGCGGTTCCATGCGGCTCCATGCATCTTTAGACTTAATTTAAAGGGTCTCCATACAACTTCTGTAGTATTTGAAGTTTACACAGTGGCTCCATGCGGCTCCATGCATCTCTATTCTAAATTTAAAGGGTCTCCATACGGCTCCTGTAGTATTTGAAGTTTACACGGTGGCCCCATGCTGCTCCATGCAGCTCCATGCGGCTCCATGCGGCTCCATGCATCTCTAGACTTAATTTAAAGGGTCTCCATACGGCTCCTGTAGTATTTGAAGTTTACACGGTGGCCCCATGCTGCTCCATGCAGCTCCACGCGGCTCAATGCAGCTCCGTGCATCTCTAGACTTAATTGAAAGGGTCTCCATACGGCTCCTGTAGTATTTGAAGTTTACACAGTGGCTCCATGCTGCTCCATGCAGCTCCATGCGGCTCTATGCGTCTCCATGCATCTTTAGACCTAATTGAAAGGGTCTCCATACGGCTTCTGTAGTATTTGAAGTTTACATGGTGGCTCCATGCTGCTCCATGCAGCTCCATGCGGCTCCATGCGGCTCCATGCGGCTGCATGGGGCTCCATGCATCTCTAGACTTAATTGAAAGGGTCTCCATACGGCTCCTGTAGTATTTGAAGTTTACACAGTGGCTCCATGCTGCTCCATGCAGCTCCATGCGGCTCCATGCGGCTCCATGCGGCTCCATGCGGCTCCATGCAGCTCCATGCAGCTCCATGCGGCTCCATGCGGCTCCATGCGGCTGCATGGGGCTCCATGCATCTCTAGACTTAATTGAAAGGGTCTCCATACGGCTCCTGTAGTATTTGAAGTTTACACAGTGGCTCCATGCTGCTCCATGCAGCTCCATGCGGCTCCATGCGGCTCCATGCGGCTCCATGCGGCTCCATGCAGCTCCATGCAGCTCCATGCGGCTCCATGCGGCTCCTGTAGTATTTGCAGGTACCGAAAAAGAGATATTAGAAATAGGTCTATAATTAAGCAGTTCATTAAGATCACTATGAAAATTTGGAGCAAGTTAAGAATTCGCCCTCGCTGTTTAAAACTCTTTTTTCTAATTTTTGAATTCTCTCGTTTTCAACTCGCTTCTTTCTCTCTCGTACACTCTCTCTCTCGTTCTTTCTCACTCTTTCTCCCTCTGCTCTCTGTTGCTCTTTACAAGAAATCAAATTGTACAGCTGGGCGAATGCTTTCCAAGATGAAAATAATCGCGGTTGGGCGAATAATTTACAAGGAATACATTTCGTTTTTTTCGAACGACATAATCTTATCAATAAGCGATTACTTTGCAAAAAACAACAAATATATTAATATGATGCTAAAAAAGTTGTTATTTTTTGTTTTTGAAAAAAACAAAGTTTATCGCTTAGCCTACCTTACAAGAAACAATTAAAAGCTATAGTTAGGCTAAGTAAAATAATACTTTTTTTATTTTTTTAGATTAATTTATCAATAATAAAGTTATAAACTCGTTTTTAAGCTTTTATTCTCGATGGTGTTAAAAATTGGCGAATTCTTTACAAGAAGTAAGAGCTGGGCGAATGCTTTACAAGATGAAAATAATCGCGGTTGGGCGAATAATTTACAAGGAATACATTTCGTTTTTTTCGAACGACATAATCTTATCAATAAGCGATTACTTTGCAAGAAACAACAAATAAATTAATATGATGCTAAAAAAGTTGTTATTTTTTGTTTTTGAAAAAACAAAGTTTATCGCTTAGCCTACTTTACAAGAAACAATTAAAAGCTATAGTTAGGCTAAGTAAAATAATACTTTTTTTATTTTTTTAGATTAATTTATCAATAATAAAGTTATAAACTCGTTTTTAAGCTTTCATTCTCGATGGTGTTAAAAATTGGCGAATTCTTTACAAGAAGTAAGAGCTGGGCGAATGCTTTACAAGATGAAAATAATCGCGGTTGGGCAAATAATTTACAAGGAATACATTTCGTTTTTCTCGAACGACATAATCTTATCAATAAGCGATTACTTTGCAAGAAACAACAAATAAATTAATTTGATGCTAAGAAAGTTGTATGATACCCAATAAATCAGAGGTTCCCAAACTGGTGTATATGTACTCCTAGGGGTACATTTAGGCTTGCTTTTCAAGGGGTACATTATTATGTGAGAGAATATCCTTATTTAGGTTAAATTCCGTGTCCGAAAGTAACAATAGACTCAAATATCTAGAATTTTCGAATCCGGTTCATTGTAATTACGTCAAACAGGACAATTAAGTGGGAAGACTTTTTTACAGAACACCGTGATTTTGGGTTTGAATGGGAAAAATTTGTGGCTGTTGAAAAGGGAAGAGTTTTCATTTTTTAGAGATCACCTTGATTTTCGGCATGAATTGGGAAAATTTGTATCTGATTCAAAGTGAAGACCTTTTTTTTAGAGGACACCATGATTTTGAGACAAAATAGGAATAATCAAAGCTGATTCCAAGTGAAAAACTTTTTTTTTTTTAGAGGACACCATGATTTGAAACAATATCTACCCGGCTGAGGTCCACAAGCTCGAACAATTTCGAAAAGTGGCCCGCAAGAATGAAGAAGTTGGACCACCCTGTTTTAGAGGAACGTCACAACATTTTGGGGGTACATGCAAACCTGCTACAGTGTCCAAAGGGTACTGATCAACTAAAAGTTTGGGAAACCCTGTGCTAGAATTTTTTTAATATTTTCACATATTAACATCACTTTTAACAACTAACAACAATATCTTTTTTATTTCAAAAAATATATTTAAAACAAAAATTGTAACATAAAAATTTAGATTTACAGTGAATATTGTCTTCTAATGGCATGCAATGTATCAAGAAATACTTTCTCTTTGCTTCTATTTCTCCTCCACAAAAATTTGTCTTTGTATGAAGCAAGAAAAGTTCGTCGACATCCTTGCATTCTTCAAAGTTTTCCCTTAAATTGGCCCCACATATTTTCAGTAGTATTTGTGTGGATTCCTTGAGGATCTACAAAATGCCGGCGGTGATTCACGATTTTGTGCGTGTATCCTAATGCTAAAAATAAAACAAACTATTGTTTTACTGTTCATACTTATATAAACTTATAAGAGCAATATACTGTAATAATAAAACAATTAACAAAGTAGGCCTACTTTTTGCTTGTCAGGAAATAAGAGAGCCGTAAAGGCGATGGATTGCATGCCATTACAAGACAATATTCACTGTAAATCTAAGTTTTTTTTTGTTACAATTTTTGTTTTGAATATGTTTTTTTAAATAAATAAGATATTGTTGTTCGTTGTTAAAAGTGATGTTAATATGTGAAAATATTTAAAAAATTCTAGCATATAAAATGAAGATTTTTCATACACATAAGACTTTTATTCATTCACATACTGTACATGTATAACATTTTAGCTTTTACTGTAAAGTAGGCTTTGTATACTTTCGATTAAAAACCAAAAATGGATATAAAAGTAGTTGTTACTAGATCAGCGCATCTCATTTTGGGGACATGCAGCTAATGGCAATTATTTAAATATGCGCCAAAAATTGACATGAAGTAACTTGGATTGGAAGTCCGCAAACGAAATTTGCAAGCAAGTCGAAATAGCCGCAGTCGACTCGCAAGTTGGGCCGCGGCAAGTTGTCGTAGGCCCATCCGCATGTATTTAAGCATAACCCGAGCTGTTCTGAACCTGTTTCGAAAGAGCCGGGAATCGGTTATGCACTGGTAATGAAAGTACGAGTTGGAATTTATTCTCACAAATCGCAATACTCCGTATTCGATCTATGATTCATCTACTGAGTGGCACGGATGCTAATTCGGCAAGATCGTTAAGCAATTCTTGCGCAGCAGACACAAACAAGCATTTACAAAGATCTTAGTCTTTTAGGATGGCATATGATAACCAATAAATAAACCACAGTCCGCATTTATTGTCGGTAGCGTGATCGAGTGGCTAAAGTACCGGACTGATGATTAACACGGTCTCGCTTCAAAACCCACTTGCACCATTCTGTTGTGTCCTTGGCAAAGACACTTTACGGCACTTTCCCCTGCTTGTTGGTCTTGGCAAGCAGTTCTAAATTACAGTAATATCTCTACTAAATTACTAGCGGACAGCAATATCTTGGCATTTCCGGATGCAGGTCGGAGTAATTGCTTACCCTATGTATAGCGCCTCCGTCGCTTTGCTGCGAGTCAGGAGGATAAATATAGAGATAAAAATAAAAAAAATGCAGTGCTCTGCAACTCGTCAGCTCTTGAATAGACAATAGATAGGGCAGCTGTGGGCAGTGTTTTGGGCACCATTGCCCTATCCTGAGCCTACAAGTTGCTTCAACAACGTGACACACCCAGAAAAAAGTTTTTTGCGCAACGCCTCTAAAATAGTGATGGAATGCAAGCGATCTGTCAAGTTTCATCCCAAGATAAGATAAGATTAGACAAAATGACAAAAGTACATTGCTCGTCGTCGTCGTCGTCGTCGTTTGAAGGGTATCCAATCCAGGTCAGACACAAACAGGACTGGGGCCGAAGGTTTATCCTTTTACTACCCCAGACTGCTGCACTGCCTGGGCCGCTGTTAGTACGTGGTCTGCGGTTTGCTCAGAGGCGCCACACTCGCAATTTGGTGAAGGAGCGAGACCCCATTTGTGCATGGACGAATGGAATCGCCCAACACCAGTCCGCAGGCGGTTGAGCTTAACCCAAGCTGCTCGGGGTAAGCCCATCCCAACAGGCCTGGCACCGGTCTCGGACACAGCTGCTCCGCAGCCTGGAAGCACCTTTACAGTATTCCGTTTCCATTTGTGATTTTTACATTCAGAAATGCGGATGCCAAGTCTGGCAAGGTTGTCCAAGAGATTCCGCGCAGCTGGCACAAACGGGCGTCTGGATCTTAATCTCACTTGGCGAGTATCTGAGGACCCACTTAAAAGACCATACAAGATATGATCGGGTCCAGAGATCCACGGTAAGCCAAAGAGAGTGTCGCTCCCATTCGGCGAAGCTCAGCTGGCTGGATGCCCGAGAGTATAGGTAGGTGGTCTGTTGGAGTGGGACGCAGGCATCCAGTAACTATGCGCAAGGCGTCATTCAAGACACTGTCGATGAGACGAGTGTGAGCACTGCGACACCAGACTGGCGCACAGTACTCAGCTGCTGAGTAGACTAGAGACAAGGTGGCTAAGCGTAGTGTTTTAGCACCAGCACCCCATCCCGAGCCCACGAGTCGCCTCAGCAGTGTGACGCGCGAAGATAGTTTTTTGCGCAATGCTACTAAATGGTGACAAAACGTGAACGATCTGTCCAGTTTTACCCCAAGATAACTAGGGGTTGGACAGATTGGTAAAAGTCTACCGTTGTTGTAGACCTTTAGCTCACGTTTGGCCTCTCAGTTATTTAAGTGAAAGGCTGTCGTCACCGTCTTAGTGTGACTGAGCTTCAACCTCCAAGTCTGAAGATACGCTGACAGTGTCTTGGCTTAAGGTCCCTTCCAAGTCCTTCCAGTTTCCAGAAGAATGCAACAATGCTAAATCATCAGCATAAGCAAACTTTCTGGAAATCATGTAAGGAAGATCATACGTATAGATGTTAAATAGGAGGGGAGCCAAGACCGATCCCTGAGGAACGCGTAGCCTGCTTTGCTTGCTGTCACCGGTAGTAAGGGTGAAACTTCGATTTCGGACAAGCTCCATGATCATTTTGACCATGTGCTTATCCGGAAGTAGTCTCAGCAGCTTCCAGGTAAGGCCACGGTGCCAGACAGTGTCATAAGCAGCTGTCAGATCGATAAATACGGCACCGGCTTTCTTTTTAGCCTCGAAAGAATCCTCGATGTTCTAGGTTAGCAGAACAACTTGATCTACGGTTGACTTCCCGCGTAGGAACCCAGTCTGCTCTTTAGGGAGCAGTGGATCGATTAATGGTTCAACGCGGGCGTAGATAAGCCTCTCGAGGATTTTGTAGGGGACACAGAGCAGAGATATCGGTCGATAACTATTTGGGTCTCCAACGGGCTTTGCTGCTTTTGGTATCGCAACTACAAGCGCTCTTCTCCATATCTCTATTAAAGTACATTGCTATTGTATCTATATTGCTATTGTAGAGCCCCAGTTCACGTTTGGCTTCTTGCTTATTTACATGAAAAGCAGGTCACCGTCTTAACATGACTGAGCATCAAGCTCATAGTCTGGAGATGCCTTGAAAGGGCAATTATGTCTAAACTTAAAGTTCCAACTTGTTCCAGTTTTCAGAAAAGTACAACAACGCAAGAGCGTCTGCATTCGCAATTTTTGTGGAAGTCTTAAGGCAGGTTCTTTGTATAAATGTTAAAAAAAAAAAAAACAAGATCGATCTCTGATGAGCACACTACTTTACATGTCGAAGCTTGCTTTGCTTGTTGTAACCAGTAGTAATTGTGTAACTTTCCTTTCGAACAAGCTCCATGATCTTTGTAATCATAAGCTTATAGTTTTTAATTGTTTCTTGTAAAGTAAGCTATAACTTTATTATTGATAAAATTTTAATTCTTAAACAAAAAATGGTAATATTTTATTTAGCCCAATTATCGTATATGTTATTTAGTAAAAATGGTAATAAAAAATGGTAATATTTTATTTAGCCCAATTATCGTATATTTTACTTGTTTCTTGTAAAGCAGGCTAAGCGATAAACTTTGTTTTTTTCAAAAACAAAAAATAACAACTTTTTTAGCATCATATTAATATATTTGTTGTTTTTTACAAAGTAATCGCTTATTGATAAGATTATGTCGTTCGAGAAAAACGAAATGTATTCCTTGTAAATTATTCGCCCAACCGCGATTATCTTCATCTTGTAAAGCATTCGCCCAGCTCTTACTTCTTGTAAAGAATTCGCCAATTTTTAACACCATCGAGAATGAAAGCTTAAAAACGAATTTATAACTTTATTATGGATAAAATTTTAATTTATAAACAAAAAATGGTAATCTTTTATTTAGCCCAATTATAGTTTTTAATTGTTTCTTGTAAAGTAGGCTAAGCGATAAACTTTGTTTTTTCAAAAACAAAAAATAACAACTTTTTTAGCATCATATTAATTTATTTATTTCTTGCAAAGTAATCGCTTATTGATAAGATTATGTCGTTCAAAAAAAACGAAATGTATTCCTTGTAAATTATTCGCCCAACCGTGGTTATTTTCATCTTGTAAAGCATTCGCCCCACTCTTACTTCTTGTAAAAAATTTGCCAATTTTTAACACCATCGAGAATGAAAGCTTAAAAACGAGTTTATAAATTTATTATTGATAAATTTAATTAAAAAAATAAAAAAAGTATTATTTTACTTAGCCTAACTATAGCTTTTAATTGTTTCTTGTAATGTAGGCTAAGCGATAAACTTTGTTTTTTTCAAAAACAAAAAATAACAACTTTTTTAGCATCATATTAATATAATTGTTGTTTCTTGCAAAGTAATCGCTTATGGATAAGATTATGTCGTTCGAAAAAAACGAAATGTATTCCTTGTAAATTATTCGCCCAACCGTGGTTATTTTCATCTTGTAAAGCATTCGCCCAGCTCTTATTTCTTGTAAAGAATTCGCCAATTTTTAACACCATCGAGAATGAAAGCTTAAAAACGAGTTTATAACTTTATTATTGATAAATTAATTTAAAAAAATAAAAAAAGTATTATTTTACTTAGCCTAACTATAGTTTTTAATTGTTTCTTGTAATGTAGGCTAGGCGATAAACTTTGTTTTTTTCAAAAACAAAAAATAACAACTTTTTTAGCATCATATTAATATATTTGTTGTTTTTTGCAAAGTAATCGCTTATTGATAAGATTATGTCGTTCGAAAAAAACGAAATGTATTCCTTGTAAATTATTCGCCCAACCGCGATTATTTTCATCTTGTAAAGCATTCGCCCAGCTCTTATTTCTTGTAAAGAATTCGCCAATTTTTAACACCATCGAGAATGAAAGCTTAAAAACGAATTTATAACTTTATTATGGATAAAATTTTAATTTATAAACAAAAAATGGTAATCTTTTATTTAGCCCAACTATAGTTTTTAATTGTTTCTTGTAAAGTAGGCTAAGCGATAAACTTTGTTTTTTTCAAAAACAAAAAATAACAACTTTTTTAGCATCATATTAATTTATTTATTTCTTGCAAAGTATTCACTTTTTGATAAGATTATGTCGTTCGAAAAAAACGAAATGTATTCCTTGTAAATTATTCGCCCAACCGTGGTTATTTTCATCTTGTAAAGCATTCGCCCCACTCTTACTTCTTGTAAAAAATTTGCCAATTTTTAACACCATCGAGAATGAAAGCTTAAAAACGAATTTATAACTTTATTATTGATAAATTAATCTAAAAAATAAAAAAAGTATTATTTTACTTAGCCTAACTATAGCTTTTAATTGTTTCTTGTAAAGTAGGCTAGGCGATAAACTTTGTTTTTTTCAAAAACAAAAAATAACAACTTTTTTAGCATCATATTAATTTATTTGTTGTTTTTTGCAAAGTAATCGCTTATTGATAAGATTATGTCGTTTGAAAAAAACGAAATGTATTCCTTGTAAATTATTCGCCCAACCGTGGTTATTTTCATCTTGTAAAGCATTCGCCCAGCTCTTATTTCTTGTAAAGAATTCGCCTATTTTAACACCATCGAGAATAAAAGCTTAAAAACGAGTTTATAACTTTATTATTGATAAATTTAATTAAAAAAATAAAAAAAGTATTATTTTACTTAGCCCAACTATAGTTTTTAATTGTTTCTTGTAAAGTAGGCTAAGCGATAAACTTTGTTTTTTTCAAAAACAAAAAATAACAACTTTTTAGCATCATACTAATATATTTGTTGTTTTTTGCAAAGTAATCGCTTATTGATAAGATTATGTCGTTCGAAAAAAACGAAATGTATTCCTTGTAAATTATTCGCCCAACCGTGGTTATTTTCATCTTGTAAAGCATTCGCCCAGCTCTTATTTCTTGTAAAGAATTCGCCAATTTTTAACACCATCGAGAATGAAAGCTTAAAAACGAGTTTATAACTTTATTATTGATAAATTAATCTAAAAAAATAAAAAAAGTATTATTTTACTTAGCCTAACTACAGTTTTTAATTGTTTCTTGTAAAGTAGGCTAAGCGATAAACTTTGTTTTTTTCAAAAACAAAAAATAACAACTTTTTTAGCATCATATTAATATATTTGTTGTTTTTTGTAAAGTAATCGCTTATTGATAAGATTATGTCGTTCGAAAAAAACGAAATGTATTCCTTGTAAATTATTCGCCCAACCGTGGTTATTTTCATCTTGTAAAGCATTCGCCCAGCTCTTATTTCTTGTAAAGAATTCGCCAATTTTTAACACCATCGAGAATGAAAGCTTAAAAACGAGTTTATAACTTTATTATTGATAAATTAATCTAAAAAAATAAAAAAAGTATTATTTTACTTAGCCTAACTACAGTTTTTAATTGTTTCTTGTAAAGTAGGCTAAGCGATAAACTTTGTTTTTTTCAAAAACAAAAAATAACAACTTTTTTAGCATCATATTAATATATTTGTTGTTTTTTGTAAAGTAATCGCTTATTGATAAGATTATGTCGTTCGAAAAAAACGAAATGTATTCCTTGTAAATTATTCGCCCAACCGCGATTATTTTCATCTTGTAAAGCATTCGCCCCACTCTTATTTCTTGTAAAGCATTCGCCCCACTCTTATTTCTTGTAAAGAATTTGCCAATTTTTAACACCATCGAGAATGAAAGCTTAAAAACGAGTTTATAACTTTATTATTGATAAATTAATTTAAAAAAATAAAAAAATAATATTTTACTTAGCCTAACTATAGTTTTTAATTGTTTCTTGTAAAATAAGCTAAGCGATAAACTTTGTTTTTTTCAAAAACAAAAAATAACAACTTTTTTAGCATCATATTAATATATTTGTTGTTTTTTGCAAAGTAATCGCTTATTGATAAGATTATGTCGTTCGAGAAAAACGAAATGTATTCCTTGTAAATTATTCGCCCAACCGTGGTTATTTTCATCTTGTAAAGCATTCGCCCAGCTGGACAATTTGATTTCTTGTAAAGAGCAACAGAGAGCAGAGGGAGAAAGAGTGAGAAAGAACGAGAGAGAGAGGGTACGAGAGAGAGAGAAGCGAGTTGAAAACGAAAGAATTCAAAAATTAGAAAAAAGAGTTTTAAACAGCGAGGGCGAATTCTTAACTTGCTCCGAAAATTTTTAATAATTGGTTTTACAACAGATTGTTGTAATGTTGAAGAAAAAATACCAGTACTTAAGGATTTATTAATAATGAAAAGTAGTATAGCAGCTAGTTCAGTAAAACATTATAGTAACAACCATGTTGGTATGGGGTCTAGTATTGAAAATTTATGATTTATAGATTTAAAAAGTATAAAAATTTTTACAAACATGTTTATAGCCTACTTTTTTCTTAAATCAGATTTCGAAGCTAGATAAAATAAAAAGAAAGATTTCTCTTTAACTTGATTTAATTGACTTGAAAAGTGGAAAATTAAATATTTCTTAACAGTAAATGAGATCCGATTTTTTAATAGCTATTATATTTATTTTAAAAAATCTGAAAAGAATAAAAATACTGCCCATTCTTTTGGCTTACAAAATTTTAGACTAGCTTGATCTTCAACCCTCACCTCGTACCATGAAAAAAACTTATGTGTTTGGTACTATGGGAAAAATATCACCCCAATTTTAAAAGTTATTAAAGTAATTTTTTTATTTCCTTAAATAGAATTTTGCGGTAGATGCTAAAACATCAAAAATTGCCAGCCATTGCAGGACACTGAGAGAAGTCATTTTTTTCTTTTTTGAGTTTTACGCAAACGCGTAAGTGTACGTCATTACGAATAAAACTGCGCCTGCCGTTGGCGGGAAGAAAAGAAACTTCGAAACAAAATATGATTTTATGTTAAGAATTGGTTCTTTTAACAGTTTAATGTGAATCGGTACAAAAATACATGCGGTAGGCTCAAACAATACGAGACCTAATATAAAGTATTGTTGAATATAGTGTTATTAGATAAGGCAGGGGTGTGCAACCTTTTTCACTGGGGGGCCACTTTCGAAAATTTTAACAACGTCGAGGGCCAGTCACCGTCAAATATGTATAAAATTATAAAATGCAAAACACAGCCCGTGTATTGTGTTAAAAATTATTATATAGCATCACATACAGTTAATGTTGGTTTTATTTATGGGATTCTTGGTACTGTTTAAGCACATTTGATTCAACAACAACAAAAAAAATTAATGCTGGTTTTATTAATGAGACACTTGATATTGCCTGTTTTTGCACATTTCATCTATGTCTGCTCTGACTGATGTAGGCCTACTGGCAACTCGAAGCTGACTAGTCATGTGCTCATTTGTGAGCTAACTTCTGTTTTTGCATTTTGTTAATTTCATTCTAGAGAAAAACTGCTCACAAGAATATGTGCTGCCAAAAAGTGATATCATTTTCTTGGCATGTTTCTCTAAATTGGGATGCTTTCCACACACATGTTTTTTGTAGAAAGTCACCACATCATTACTGTCATATGCTCTATTCAAGTCCATGTCAGACTGCAAATCAATTACTTCCATTTGATAGCAGTCTGGAACATCATCAGGTGTCACATCAAATGGCTGAGAAAAGAGCTTGAACTCCATTTCACACTTCCTTAAATCATTGAATCTGTTTCCAAACTCATCACACAACTTGCTAATGTTTTCAGCATATTTGGAACACTCTAAGTCTGGTATGTGTTCTTTTCTCTCAGCTAGACATGGAAAATGGGTGAGTGCTCCTCTACAAAGCTGACTGTGAAAAAGTTTTAGTTTTTTTTCAAAGGAACAAATATGTTCATACATCTTGTTCACCAGCTGACTTTTGCCTTGAACTTTAACATTTAAATCTGACAGATGTTGTGTGATGTCTGTTAGAAAAGCAATGTCATTTAGCCAATCGTCATTACTCAAAAATCCAACATCTTGTTGCTTGCTTGTCATGAATGACTGAATTTCTGTTCTTAGATTCCAAAATCTTTTCAAAGTAGCAGCTCTACTAAGCCAACGCACTGCTGAGAAGTACACAACATCAGGATAATCAGAGTGAAGTCCTTCTAAAAACGCCTTAAATTTCCGATGATTTAGGCCTCGAGAACGGATGTAATTCACACATGTGACCACATCTTTCATTACATCAGCAAACCCGAGTACTTTAGCACACAAGTTTTGTTGGTGAATAATACAGTGATTCACAACAACTCCCTGTGAGCCAATGCTGTCCAACAATTTCTTAGTAAACCCATTTCTTTTGCCAGTCATTGATGGGGCCCCATCAGTGGTTAAGCCACACAGTTTACCAGGGTCAAGTTCAAACTTATTCATTAACTGTAACACTTGATCACTAATGTCTTGCCCAGTTGTTGTTGAAGACATGCTGGCCATATCCAAAAATTCTTCAGTGATTTCAAAAGTGTCTGTGACTCCTCTTACAAACACAGCCAATTGTGCAGTGTCACTAATATCTGTGCATTCATCAAGAGCCAAACTGTATGTTGCACAGTTATTAATCCTCTCTTTTAAAGTCTCTTGGATATTCTCTGCAAGTTGATCTATTCTGCGCGACACAGTAAAACGGGAAAGACTAGTTTGCTGAATTAAATGTTTCTTTTCAGGACATACAAAATCAGAAAATATGCCCAAGCAACTTTTTATAAATTCCCCATCACTGAAAGATTTCCCTTTTTCTGCAATTGCTTCACAGATTTTAAAGCTCAGCTTTGTAACAAGTTCAGGGTCTTTCTTATGACTAGTAAAATGAGTTAATATTCCTTGTTGTTTCTTAAGTGCCTTGATCATCTCTTCTAGCTTGTTCATACGATCCTGACCTTCCACTGCATCATATATGGTTGAATGTTTTGTTGTATAATGACGTTTAATGTTATATTCCTTCATTACAGCTATTGTAGTTTGGCAGATTACACATACAGTCCCTTGGTTGTGCTGAATAACGAAATATTTACTGCTCCAATCCTTGTTGAATATTCTTCTCTCATCATCAATTTTCCGTTTTTTAGTTGCAGACATGATTACCAGCATACAACTGAAAAAATAAAATTGTTAAAAGATAATTAAGTTTAAAACAGCTTGTTCTTGCCACTGGATGGCTGAACAATAACCACATGGTAGCTATTGTCCGACAAGCACTGGTATTATTGCCCAGAGTGCTATTAATTTTAAATGCCTACAAGTACACTTTGCAATTCAAATACAATTCAAAATATCCAGTGCCGTGAAATATTACAATTGAGCTACTGAATGTTACTAAAAAACTTACCTGTAATCCTCAATGGATATACCGTATTTATTCAACTTTAACGCGCAAAATTTTGAACTGATTTTTAGGCAAAAATCAATGCTGCGAGTTATACACGAGGTCTGAGAAATGCGGTATTGAAAATGTGGTTTTAAATATCTGAAACGTGCGTGCGCTCGCGCATGCACATTCCAATGCGAGACGATTTCGTGCAAGCACACGCGCATGCGACAGCTCAGCGTGCGTTTGACATTCGTGATAGAGGCTAGAAAGTTACAACACAACGTCCTTGACCCCTTGTGTGGTTGATTCGGCTATGAAAAGAATCGGATTTTTACGTAAAGCCATATAGACGGTACAAATAGCTAAATAAATCGATTTAAAAAAAAAAAATTTTTTTGTCCTGCCATCGTCGAGGGCCACATTGACTGGCCTGGAGGGCCGGATTGTGGCCCGCGGGCCGTGGGTTGCACACCCCTGAGATAAGGAGTTGCTGGTACAGTATTATATATTCAAAGAAAGACTTTTTATTGCAGTCAAAAATATGTATTTTTTATTGTAGGTTTTTCGATTGCAAGGCGAATATAGAATTTTTTAAAATTTAGAACTTATGCAAATATAGTTCAAAACACCCAAAATTTTGTTTTTGTTCTAATTAGGTCCAAAAGCAAACAAAAAGCAGTTGTTTTGTGAACATTGTCATCATACTGTCATATCCACCATCCACCCTTCATTCAAGTAATCCTCGGTCGGGATAATTGCTTGCTCTTTCGTTGCTTTTGTGCAAGTCAGAAGGATAAATATAGAGATAAAATAAAAAATAGAAAAATCTTTTTGTGATGGTAAGGTTTTTGTTATTTCATTCATGTTGTAACAGCGTTTTCTTTTAGACTTGTAAAATTGCTCATACTTTTTGTTTTGCATTATGCAACGTGAGGCTGCGATGTAGGAGGTGATGATTGTAGAACGGCTTGTGAAACATTATTATAAAGCTTTTTTGATTGAAGCAGACATTAATCAAAACAAAGGAGTTTACAGTATGCCTGTCTACCTGAAGTTGTATGACTATGATACTGGTATTAAATTGTGTAAAATCAATATCGGTACTGATTTTTGTGTGTGTTAGCTGTCCATCGAGTCCGATGATGACTTGTCTCTAGCACGGATTTTCCGTCTCCAGTCTGCTCTATTTGTTGAGAGCTTCTGCCAAGATCCAAGGGGAATATCTTTAACCTTGAGATTGCGTTTGATAGTGTCCTTGTATCTCAGCTTTGGGCGCCCTATTCCTCGAGCACCTTCAGCCAGTTGAGAGTAGAGGATGAGTTTCGGCAGTCTGTTGTTGCTGAGTCTATTGACATGACCTGTCCATCTGAGGCATCTATTTATGAGAGTGTCGTACATGCTTGGCAGTTCAGTTATTTCCAGGATCTTTGTATTGGAGATATGCTGCCGCCAGTTGATGTTGAGAATCTGCCTGAGGTGACGCATCATGTATACGCTGAGCCTGTGAGCAGCGACCCTGTACACCACCCAAGCTTCTACTCCATAGAGAAGAGCTGATAATACTATTGCTCTGTATACTGCACACTTGGTCTTAATGGTCAGGTCCTTGTTTTGCCACACACGGTCTCTGAGTCTGCCAAAGGCTTTAGAGGCGTTTGATATGCGTAGTTCCAGTTCAGCATCATGCTTGTTGTTATCTGACACAGTCGTGCCAAGATATTTGAAGTTCTTCACATTGTTAAGATTCACGCCATTTATCTGAATGTCAAGACCTGGATCTGTCGAGCCCGGAGGGGGTTGATACAACACTTCAGTCTTTTTGATGTTTATCTTTAGTCCAAAGATGCGGGCAGAATCAGCGAATCGAGTTATGATATCCTGGGCATCTGCATGACTGTGTGCAACAAAAGCTATATCATCTGCGAACATGAGTTCACGCACGATAACCCCTGTGGTGCTTCTTGAGGATTTGAATTGGCTGACATTAAAGAGATCAGCCCCAGGCCGGCATTGTAACATGACTCCTTGATGATGATCTTTGAAGGCTTGGTTTAATACCACTGTGAGGTAAAGCGAGAACAGGGTGGGAGCGAGAACGCAACCCTGCTTCACACCATTGTTCACGCTGAATGGCTGCGATAGTTCTCCTTTCAGGCTAACCGATGCTTTCATTCCCTGGTGTAGGGATGCAATAAGGCTTGTGAAGTGGTCAGGGCAGCCGAGCTTCCTTAGGATACTCCAGAGTGCTGATCTGTTCACTGTATCAAAAGCCTTGGTGAAATCCACAAACACCATATACAATGGCATTTGTTGCTCGATACACTTCTCCTGTATCTGCTTGAGAGAGAAAATCATATCCACAGTGCCTCTTCCAGCACGAAATCCACACTGGGCCTCCGGCAGTAGTGTTTCTGCATAAACGCTCATCCTGTTTAGAAGAATGCGGGCATACACTTTACCAGGGATAGATAACAGTGAGATGCCACGATAGTTCCCACACAAACGCCGATCACCTTTTTTGAACAGAGTGATGAGCTGGGCGTCCTTCCAGTCTTGAGGTGGAGTGCCAGACTTCCAGGAGTCAAGTATGATTTCATGGAGACACCGTACCAGTGATTTTCCGCCTAGTTTGATGACTTCCGGGTGAATTCCATCAGAGCCTGGAGATTTTCCACTACTTAGCAGGGAGATGGCATCGGCTACTTCTTTTAGGTCAGGAAGCTCATCCATCCAGGATTGGACAGGGTGCTGCTTCAGGTCACGAGTGACATCGGGGGGCACTTCATTTGATTCATTTAGGAGGCTGTTGAAATGCTCGGTCCACCTAGAGAGGAGGTCTTTCTTTTCTGACAGTAATGTTTGGTTGTCAGAGGAGAGCAGCTGGTCAGGATAGTTTACTCTCGGTCCCCATACAGCTTTCAGTCCTTGATGGAATCCTCTCGTATCATTCATGTCTGCTAACACCTGGAGCTCAGCCGCTTTGCTCTGCCACCATTCATTCTTTAGCTCACGGCATCTCTTTTGAAGGAGACGGGAGTGTTGTTTGAACCTCGCTTTGGTAGACCTGGTGTTACGGTTTAACATTTCAGCGCGTGCCTGGTTTCGGTTTTCAATCAGTTTGCTTAGCTCGGAATCATTCCCGTCAAACCAGTCCGCATGCTTTCTTTCAACAAAGCCTAAAGTGTCCTTTGACACCTCGTACACTGTTGACTTGAAGGATGCCCACTTATCCTCAACTGTGCCCGACAGATTTGGCAACTTCTCATTCAGTTGTGATTCTAATTCATCCCTGGTGGTACCACATTTCAGCTTGCCGACATCTAGCTTTTTGAGACGCAGTCTGGACCTGCGTATCAACCTCCTTACTCTGAGTCTCGTCTTGGCCCTTATCATTATATGATCGGTGCTACAGTTCGCCCCTCTCACGGCCCTTGTATCGTGAAAGTCACCAATATCACGTTGACGTGTGATAATAAAGTCAATGAGATGCCAGTGCTTTGACCTTGGGTGCATCCATGAGTTTTTATGGGCAGGTTTGTGTTTGAAGCATGTATTAGTTATCACGAGTTGATGCTCAGTACATATGGACAATAGGAGCTCACCGTTTGAGTTTGCACGCCCAGTTCCGAACTTTCCCAGCACTCCATTCCAGATTGACTCATTTTCTCCAACTCTGGCATTGAAGTCACCTAAGAGAACAATCTTGTCATCTTTCGGAATGGGCTTCAGGATGTTTTCTAGCTGCTTGTAGAACTGCAAGATTGTATTAGGACTGTTCGTCATAGTGGGAGCATAAATTGCGATGATGGAGCAGAATCTTTCGCCATTCAGCGGTAGCCTAAGAGTGATAATACGATCATTTACAGGTTTAGGATCTTCTGACATTTTAGTGATGACAGCATTACTTATGGCTAGGGCAACACCAGACTCACTCTTTCTTCCAGATGTTCTACCACTCCAGTAGATTGTGTAGCCAGCTTCTTCTCTAATGCTGCCAGTGTCACCAAAACGAACCTCACTTAGGGCACAAATGTCCACTGAATATTTTCTCAGCTCACGAGTTATGATGGCACTTCTTCTTTCTGGTCTGTCAACTCGTTCACGGTCGAGCATCGTTCTAACATTCCATGATGCAAAGTTCAGATCACAAGTAGTTTGGACCTTTTTATCCTGGGCGACGTCCTGCCAGTATGAGTTTCTACGTTTGCGAGACTTCATGATCTGTTTGAGACTTTGCTAGCAATAGATTTGTAAGGCTACTCGGAGTTTTGCTAGTTGTCAAAGCAGCCCTCTCCATAGGATGAGGGGGTTCTGGACTGGCAAGGTGAGACCAAGACGAGTACAGCTCCTCATCTGTCGCAGCGACAGGCCAGGCGTACAGTGATTACACAAGTACACTGCCCTCACAGGTTGTCACATTCCTGGTGTTGTTTATCAGAGTTTCACCTCTCTTAGATCCCCATATGATTAGCCTGTTTCCAGTTTCCAGTGGTGCCCGCGAGGAGGGACATATGGAGTCTTGGTGGAGCGATTTGTACAGCATACTACATCGTCACACCCTTGGCAAGCTTCCGGTTTTTTCTCCATTAGCTTTACCACCACCACCGGTACCGATTTAAATGCATATAAAAATGGTAAAATTATCCAGCAGCCTCAAAAATTTTATTCTTAAGGTTTGTTACGTAACACCACCACTTTTAACTACAGGGTGGCTCAAAAGTTACCCGTCAATCAATAAAAATTAAAAATTTTATACAAACATTACCTGTCAGTTATCTATCTATAACTGTTACCGTGGTCCAGGCAAAAGTTAGGTCAGTTACCTGTCCATGAATGTCAATAAACCAGTCAGTTAGTTACCTATCTATGAAGAAATGTTACATGTCTAAGAAAAGTTATCTGTCCCTGACTGTAATACAAATCACGTTACTAAATAATGGCTCACCAACAAAGGCTAACAACACAGCAGAGAATTTTTGTATTGAAAACATTTTATGAAACTAGTAGTACGGTAAGTCAGAAACAACAAGACTATTTTATAAAGAATATCAGTAAATAAATTTTTTAATTTTTCTTAACTGACGGGTAACTTTTGCGCCACCCTGTGTATATACGAATATATACTTCTTCTGGTTATCAGCTTCTGTCTCTTTAAACTGAAAAGTTGCTGCGCTATCATCATGCAGTTTTCAAATAGCTTTTTTTTGGGGGGGGGAAATGTAAGTGAGTTTTTTTATATACCGTACAAATATAAATAATATTCTATTAGCAGTTGATATCTTATAGAAAAAATAATGATAAAGTACTTTCATGTCACGCCATATGCGGTTTGTGTTCCATACTCTGCAGCAAAACCCTTTTAAACTGAAAGCGAACCTAATGCCACAACAAGATTGTAGGTTTAACTTATTACCTTTTGTAAATGTCCGCGGAGTCCCAATAATTGGGCAATTTCCGAGACGGCATTAAAGGTTTGAAACGATACGAGAATAAATAAAGATGACCAGGGATAAAGTGGAAAAATCTTTTCCGATTTTCAATTTAATGAACAATACATTGCAGATGTTTCGTCGTTCTGCGATTGTTCGTCCATCACTGAAAAAAGCCTGTTGATCGGTAATGTCTGCACTTAAAAAAATAAAGTGTGCCAATCTTTTATTTATTTTATCTCTATATCCAGAAAAGCCACGGAGGCGCTAATACATGAGTAAGCAATTACCCCGACCTGCTTTCGGATATCCCAAGATATTGCTGTCCGCTTGTAATTTAATAGAGATATGAGTTTAGTTTAGAACTGCTTGCCAAGACCACCAAGTAGGGGAAAGTGCCGTAAAGTGTCTTTCTCAAGAACACAATAGAATGGCGCGAGAGGGTTTTTGAACCGAGACCATGTTGGTCATGAACACAGCTTAACCACTCGACTACGCTGCCACCTTAAAACTGATGAGGTAAAAGCCGCTGAAAGATTGGATCGGAGAGCCCACAAAATTGCATTTTTGGCCATGAAGGAATTGTTAATTGCATAAAAAAGTAAGTATTGTATATTAGAAATTAATAAATTAAGTTTAAAGTATTTGTACAGTACGTATACGCTCGTATTAAAACTTTTTGTTAGTTCATAATTGCTAATATTTTAATTAAAGTTTTATATTTTCATTTTTTCTTAAGTTAAGGTTTCCTTTCGCCAAGTCATAACACTTGTTTGATGTATGTCTCCCGAATTTCGGGGTGAGGACTGTGATAACCACATCCAACAAATTTTTTCGGCAAGTTGAATTTTCCCGATAGACTTATAATTAAGCATTAAGCAATCTATTAAAAACTAATTGTGCGAGCTTTAAAATTGTTAACGGGTTAGTTTAGTTGACAATATGCATGCATATTCCATTAAGCTTTGGATACTAAAATGCATCAAAATTTTGATTTGAATACGCTGAAACATGAAATAGCCTTACAACAACATCAAGATGCATACTTTTTCAGTTCACAAAATATTGAAAGACATTTAAATATCGGTCTCTTAATTATGCATTTTTGTCTATTATTACTACAATATTTTAGTTTTTGTTTCAACATAAGTTTTTTGTTTGCTTATTGCAGAAGCTGTGATGACAAACCCACGTATTACCAGTACGTTCACAGAACGGAATGTCGAAAAGGAGTTAGTTTCTGAGTGAGAAACGGCGAGATCAGACGGGTTGCAAAAACTGACAAATTTTACCAGCAACTTTTAATATCTTTTATCGGCTATTGTGTCTTCGTTTGCATGAAATTAAATTTTATCCATAAAACTGATTTTGTGCAATTATGTGATAGACTGATTAAGTGTAAAATCTAAGCGAACATTTTTGGAAGAGTTTTTGTAATTGCTGCATATCGAGATTGGGTCTTTCACTAAAATTTAAACCCGGTTTTTGCTCGCACTATATAGATAGGAAGGGTAAGTCTACAAGGTCATTACAAAAAAATTGTTATCTTACCTTCACATTGCATTAGGCCGATTACACATCAATGTACAGAATACTATTAGGACTGTACACTTACGGTATATCGTTTCTGTACAAGCTGATAGCGAGTGCCCAAAGGGCAATGTTTGCTGGAAAGTCACAGAAATAGCCCAGACCGCAATTACAATCTTTAACAAATTGCATGCGAGAAAACTAAGCAACTAGTAGATTTGAAAAGTTTTGATTCCTGTTTTATTTAGCATTTTCAAATTGAAACAAAATTAATCTATAATTGAGCGCAGTTTTATAAAGCAAATTGCTAAAATAATCGCCGTCACCACACCGGGTAGGCGTAATACAAAAATTATCTATGCGACATTTAGCGAATAAGACCATCAGCAGAAGTTTAAAATCAAGACCAGTTTCGAGATCTATCACTGCCAAGAAAACAACACAATAAGAGTAGAAATTGAATCATGATAATCGCGTTTGCCATAAATCAGCGTTCCAAACGCGGCCCAAGTAAATCAATAAATGTCGGCTTCACTTATGGCCAGGGTAGCATGGGTATTTAATAAGTTTTTCTTTTAAGTACCGATTTTTAATGATTTACTTTTTGTACATTTGATTTGAAGTGTAAGTGTTAGACAACAAATTATTTGATTGCCTATTAATATTTAAAATTTACACTGTAAAAAAGTTGAATAGGTTTCTTATGATGCGAAATGTTGCAAATTTTTTTGATTTTGCTGCACGGTGCTTCAATTCATAAAATTGATTCTTTTAAGTAGCAGCAAACGCATAAAATAATGGCTTCTGTTGGCCAGTCACTGAAAACAAAAACCTGATGGCAAGGATAATAAAAAAAAATAATAATAATAATCTTAAAAAGGTTTTTGGGAAATTATTGGCATTAATATCGTTTTTTAAAGCAAATAAAATCAAAATTTTGTTTTTTAAAGTAAGCTTATTGGTTTATCATGCAGTATAGCTGTAGGCCTAGGCCCTTTAAAGATTTAGTTGCTTTAGTGTGAATGCAATAGAAAAATACTTGCGGTTACGGTAAAATTTAAAGCTGCTTTTCAAGACTCGCCAGCAGAAGAAAGTGACATATTACCAAGTGCACCAGTTTGTGGAGCTAGCTTACTGGTAATAGATTTTTGGTGTAAACTTATTGCTTCTCATTACAGTGAACATAGGAACAATGATTGGAAAATAGGCATTGGGCAACAATAATGTTTTTACTTTTATAATAAAAATAACATTTTATTGATCGATTCAATAAAAATCATTTTTGTACTGCTTTATCTTATTTACGAAATTTAATCGTTGTATTATCTACTAAATGGGTACTACAAAGATTTTACTACCATAAAAGTTTTACCATAAAATACACAATGTGCTTCTTTCTTTTTCTAACCCGCATTTATAACAGAATAAATGTTTCTTTAAGTAATTATATGTATTTGGAGGTGCCACGGACAGAAAAAGTAAGGAATTATTCTTTGTAACGTAAACATATTTCAAAATTTATTAACACTATTTAGAAATATCTATCGAATATAAAAACCTTACATGCAGCACGTTTAAAGTGAAAAATCAGTTATTTAGAGAAGTGACGACGTAAATTTTACTACACCTGGAGTAGATACCCAACAAAATGCTAAATGATATTTGATTCGTAACCAACCCGAAAAAGTTGACTAATAAAAAATGAGACGACTGAAACAGACAAAAAAGAAATAAGTTATTAAATGTTAAAGTTTGCATGAGTTTTCTATATACCGCATCAGAAATTGTGCAAGATTGTCGCGTAAATGTGAGTACACACACAAATGTTTCTCCAGTAGAACAGTATTTATTGATAAACACTTTGGTAAATACATTTTTTGCCATTTTATTCTTCACCGTTTTGTGGGTAAGTTTAAAAACTACAAAAAGGAAAAAAAAATTTTTTAAATTGTAAAACAGCAAAATTAAATAAAAACAAAGTAGCAAAACTAAACTACATAATCATGTGCAATAAAAGGAAACGAATAAATTCCGAGTTCTAAAAATTAAGAAAGACGAAGCGTATCAGCAATGGCATGGACTCCTAAATAATAGAATCTGGACTGGAAACGAGAAATTACGAGTGTACAAAAGTAGGCCATTGCAGTAAAATTGTCTTTTTAGAAAAAAAATATTGATGCTTTTTTTAAAAGCATAAATTGGTTAAATTAAAGCTTTACTTGATTGATATTTGCAGCGGAAACGTTTGGGTCGGCCCACAGCCTAGTTGAACCAAAAATGTTCTTTTTTAGTCGACTTGAATTTAGTACGAATGAGATTCTATGATAAACATCATCTTAGTCTAGCGACTATTTCTCTGATTTGGTATAAGCATGATTTAAAAAGCTACAATCAAACTAAAAGGCTATATTGAAAAACAAACAGTAGAATAACATCAACTTCTAAAATAGAATATCAAAAATATGTAATAAACAATTAGATAAAAATATATATGAAAAAATAAAATGCATACATGAGTAAAGTAAAAACTATTATCGAACGCATAAACGTTGTGACAAGCTTGGTTTTGGGAGAAGCTTGTAGAAAGCTTGTAGGTAACTAAGATCAATCATAAAGTACGTTTGATATGTACACAAGTACTACAAAATGAAAGACCAAAACAGAAGAATGAAAAAACTACGTAACAATATTTTATAAGTAACTGGACTGCAATTTACAGTTCATTTGCAACGTTTTAAGGTGGTTTATGTAACAGTAGCTTTAACAAAAATATACTTCAGGATGTGATACAAAGTAACACAAACCTAAACTTAAAAAAAGCAAAACATTAATGAATTTCGGCAAATTTTAGAAGCTTGACGAGTTTAAATGGCTTATAAAAAACAGTAACATTACTAAATGTTTAAATCCGGACAACAACAAACGAATTATTATTTTTACGCATAGCTAGACGTTATCTAAAAAAAACTAGTAATAATATTTGCAAAAATCAATAATTTTAACTGGGAGTATTTACAGTTTAATTACTATTAAGTTTTCTAATTTTGGCACTAGTACCTCTACGCCCCTTTTCCGTTAATTGGCGAATTAAATTTTTGCACATGCAATTGTAGAAACGTATTGACACTCCTTCTACAATATTGTGCCCGTTGCTACACAATACTGGAAGCGACCGAAAAGCAACATCATCATTAAAATAAGATATGTTTACAATTTCTTTAAAAATTTCCTGCTGATTTTCGGCACTTAAAAATGACTTTTTCAAGTCACTATTGCAAAGTTCAGCAAAAACCTTCCAACAAAGACAACCAATTTCATATAACTCGGTTGTTGGTTTCCAAAGACCCCCACGATTTATGCCATCAAAAAATTTGTTTGCATACTCATGCATAGTTGTTGTTAAAGGAGGAACATATTCAACTATGGTTGCAACAGCAGCTGTTTTGCATTCAACGCATCTTGTTGATTTAACCAGTGATTTGCAACAGTATCCGGTAACATAAAATATAACAGCTGCATCATTTTCTGTCGGCAATATATTAAATAGTAGCTCAGCTTGCAAGGCTTCTGCTGTGGCCATTAATTTATTGTTACTAGTGCATTTTGTTTTGACTATGATATCAATCTCAGCGATAGATATTTGCGAATATTTCAACAACGAGATTGAGCGGATTTTCCTGTCACTTTCTTGAAGTTGTCTCATAGAAATATAATAATTTGCTCCACTGAGTTGACGAATTCGGCTGAATCTTCGTTCAATCATATCTGATTGAATTTTTCCCAACAGCACATAATTGAAGCCACAGTTTTCCAACAAATATTTTGACATCTGCGTTATTGCTTCACATGTTTGATGCAAAGCACGGGAAGTGTGTTCAGTTAATCCAGGTTGCTGAATAGAAAAAAAAAAAGATATTAAGAAAATACCCATATAAACATAACAATGAAAACATTGTAACAAAGAAAATCACAGAAAGATCATTAAGTAATACAAAGATTTTGCAAACAGCCAGTCGGATGTGAATACAATAAATTGCAAGCAGCTGATCTAATAATTTTGTTTCAATTAAAAACTTACGTTATGACACTACTCTTGAAAATTAACATATCAGATATAGGTATGAAATCTGTTTTATATTTTTAAACAAAAAAAGTTTGCAAAACATACTTACATTTGAATTTTTCCAAAAACTAACATAATGGCCAAAGTCCGTCAAAAATTTCAACTTCCAATCAGCAGTGGATCGAACTGGGTCACGAGAAATATCCCGTTTATGCTTTCCAATTTCTGATGTTGAAACATTTAAAATATTCCACAGCTTCAAAAACAAATCAATAGCAGAAGCAGTTTCATGAAATCCATATTCCTTTAATCCAATCACAGTTGACTCATGAAACACAGCCAGAGCAAGTTTAACATTAACTTTTTCTATACTATTGGGTTTTAAAACTGTTTCTGTTAGACGATGGGCAATCCTTAAAGGTTTTTGGCATTCAAGATTGTAAACTTTCTCTATATCTGCAAAACTGGCTGTAAGTGGAGTATCAAGTATGGGAGTCATACAAGGCATTTCAAACACTCTTCTGTTCACTAAGTTATTATATATATTCTTAATTATGTGAGTAGGGTCAAATATTAAAAAGATTTTTCCATCTGTATACTTGTTTGGAATGGATACTTTCCATGCACCATTACAAAGAAAATCTTTGAAAAACTTTCTATTTGCAGAAGCGGTCAACACAGATTCCAATAACATTAAATCCAATTTCATGAACAAGTAGCATAACTTTATCAAAACAAGCTTTTTGTGTTTCAGCTTTTAAATTGGGTAAATTCCTACCATATCTTGATAGCCACTAGATAAAGACTTAATCATGAAACACAAAGCTGTGGCAGCTACAGCACAACTTTCAGTCAAGCCAAAAACCTGTCCTCCACTTGATTCGACAAGTTTTGAAAGATACATTTCATCAATCATCAAGAGAACATTTCTGTCAAAAAAGTTTAACTTTGAAAATCTTATATTAAGATAATCAGAATCATCAAGTCCAGTTCTTTGGTCTAGATTCATTGTTATTTTTCTCAACGTTTTCACTGAAGGTAATATAATAATTTGCTCTTGACATAGCCTTTCATATGCCTTAGAACTGGTTGCATGCATTATGTAAGACATGACCAACATTTCTACTGAATAGCGACGTTGTTTTTTAGTAATAAAAAGTAATTTCAATTGCTCCAATATAAAATTCAATGGTTTTTTTTTATAGTCATCCTGGCACAAATCAATGTATTTTTCTATTAGATTTAATAATTTTGCTTTAATTGTTTCCATTAATGTTGTGATGTTTTGGTCTAAATTTTTTGCAAAGGCTATTAAATTTTCTACTTCAGAAAATAGCGTTACTTTCTCAGAAGACAAAATGTGATGGTAACAAGAAGGAGGAATAAGTTTTTTTTCATGATAGATTTGCACATGCAGATCTTTATCAATGTTTATGGAAAACAAAATTGAGAATGGTTGTTCAATAGACAAATATATTAAAGAAATTCCTGCTTCTGATTTATATAAAACAAACTGTGGAGACAAAACTGTGCATGAAAGTTTTTCTAACAAATCATCAAAATTTTTTAAATTGTCAGACTTCAAAAAATTTTCACACTGTTTTTGCAGTATTGCTGATTCATTATCATGCCTAGTTTTTGAAAGAGCATTACCGCTTCTTAAAGGTATATCTTTATTTGTATAATACAAAGGAATATTTTTGAAAATTGAAGGAACAGCACCAGGTTTTAGTCTTCTATAACATAAGTGCTCACTATCTCTTTTTCTTTTGCGTCTTTGGTTTGAATCATGAGAAACTTTAATAAAAGCATCTGCTTTAAAATGGAGTGAGCACAACTTTGAGTATTTTGAGGGTTTAAAATTTTTCCTAGCTATGTTTTTTAACCAATTACATAAAAGTTCTTCATTTTTTAAAGGGAATGAATGATATGTAACATTTAACTTTTTTTCTTCTGAAGAGATTTGCAATCAATGGCAGCACATTTATAAACCATTTTTTAAATAAATATTTTTCTATGCAAAAAAAGGTAATTAAAAGGTTAAAAAAATGCCTTTTCCTTAAATTTAAATAAGATAACCAAAAAATAATAACCCTTAAATACACTTTTAAAATAAGATAATCAAAAAATAAAGTAGAAAAACACTAAACTTTAAAATGCAATTATGTGCTTCAATAATAAATGTACTAATTGTATTAAATTCAATAATTTATTCAGTAGTAACATTCAATTGAAGTAGCAGATAGATAAGACATAAATGTTGTTGCATATAAATTAAAAAATAAAAAAATGTATTACTTCTTTTATTGTTTTTACTAATGTCACAAAAATAATAGTGAATAAATTATAATGCCATTGTTAAACTATGCAATGATCAAGCTTGATTCTGTGAAAAAATACACAACAAATAGAAAATAGCTGTTCATTCATAAGTTGCCTACATTATTAACTGATAAAAAATTTTACCTGAATACCAGAAGTAGAATATAAATTTTGCTAGTATTTGTAAATTAATGTGTGCAATATTTGTGATTCTTACATATTTTCCTTAGTCATTAATCTTTTTCTAATAAACCTACACTGATTTTTTTCCAGCATTCTTTTCACATTTATCATAAATCTATTGTTCATTATATTTTGCAAGCCATACTTCTAAGTTTAATAACTTAACAGTGAATAGTTTCTAAAAAATCGAACTAATTTTTTAGCTTTTTACAACTGGCCTACCTTTGTACACGCGCTCTGCGATTTTCAATTCCGTTTCCAGTCCAGGTTCTATTATTTAGGAGTCCATGGCAATGGCAGATCATGGTTGAATTTGTTGATGGCACCCAAATTTTTATGTACATACTTTTGCGTTGTTTGTGAACATTTTCCAATGCTTAATTCTTATAATAACGTTTTACAAAACTTTCCAAAAACTGCCATATTTCTTTTAGCATTCATGCAAATTAACGTTTTCGTTACAGTGATAAAAAATTGCAATAACGAAGTACCAACTTTCAGTGACCTGTACCAGAGGTAGTAACAAATTGCCACCTTAGTTCATCTCTACTTATTTCGTATAATTCAATAAAATAAATAATAGCCATTACTATACATTGATAACCAGAAAACATATACTGATAGCAACATTATTAAATAAAAGCGCGAAGTATTAATGTTATGATATATGAAATTTGAAAACATATAGTAAAAACGAGCAGTGGAACTGCAGCTCACAGACATACCCGTCACTGGTAATAAGGAAAACAACACAAAAAGCAGAAAACACAAAAAAATCTTCATTATAAAGTGTTTGAGTATGTCGATTAGATTTTTAACAAAGCATTTTTTACGAGGATTGAAATATTTTACTTCAGTGAAATTGTAAAAATTGATCGCCTTGGCTGTCTTTCTTGAAACCTGTTTAAACAATAAAAAAATCACGTTGCAAGAAAACAATTAACTAAAACTTGAGCGTTAGGTGCTTTTTGGCGTTTATGCTTTTCGCTTCCGACAATTTGGCCTCAAAATTACAATCAAAATATATGCAAAAAAATAGTTAAAACTTAGTAAACCTTACCCTACTGCCAAAAAGACAAAAAAACACCAAAAAACACCAGAGTCCAAGCTTTAAGAGTCGGCAGCGTGGTCAGAGTGATTAAAGTGCCGTGCTTATGATCAACATGCTCTCGGTTCAAAACGTACTCGCGCCATTCTGTTGTGTCCTTGGGAAAGACACTTTACGGCGCTTTCCCCTGCTTGGTGGTCTTGGCAAGCAGTTTTAAATTACAGTCATATCTTTATGAAATTACAAGCGGACAGCAATATCTTGGGATCTTCGGAAGCAGGTCGGGGTAATTGCTTACGCTATGTATTAGCGCCTCCATCGCTTTCTAGCGAGTCAGGAGAATGAATATAAAGATAAAATAAAAAAATAAAATAAATGAAAGCATCTGACCCTTAGAGGTAGGCCTACAAAAAAGAACAGAAATGATGGTTTAAAGAAACTATACGTGGCAAAGAAAACCGTGTCCAATCTGTTAAAAGGGTCTTAGAGTCAATTCGATTCAACGCAGAAAATTGGATAAAAGTGTTAAGAAATTAAAAGGCGCTTGACAAAGGTGCAAATGTTCAGAGTGCAATATGTGCCAAACAAACCAGGTTGCTGCAGATTCATTAAAAAGTAAACATGGCTGAAGATGTCATTGAAAAAGGGAAGATGTTTTGCTATCTTGAAAATGTTTTGTGGGCAAAAGATGAAATTTTGGAAGCAGTGGCAGCAAGAATGAGAGCTTGGCGTAACAGATTTAAGAATGTTACATGTGTATTATGCAAAAAAGGTTTGTTGGTAAAGTTAAGGAGACTTGTATATAAAATATATATATCAAAAGTGCAATGAGCTACAGAGCAGAATGCTAGCCAAACAAGGTAAACAATATAAGGAGAGTGGAGTCCACCCAAATAAAAATGCTTCAAATGATAAGTGGCATGACACTGAAGAATAAAGCAAAATTGAGCTAATACTAAAGATAATTTATATTAAACCATTGAAGGGGAATTTTGAGAAATCAAACACTGAAGTGGTTTGGGCACGTAGAGAGCAAAAAAAGCTCCAGCAATGGCTATAAAAATTATAATAAAAGGTAAGAAAAAAGGAAGACCTAAACTACTATGGATGAAGATATTGAGAAAGAATCCAACAGTCCAACAAAATGAAAATACAAATAAAATTATTCAAAATCTTCTAAAGCGAATAAACTTGGATATAAATGAAAATGAAATATCAACTTCCCATCGGCTACACTCGAATAAAGAAAATATACCACCTCCAATAATAGTGAGATTTTCCAAAAGAGATACTCGAAACAAAATCTATGCTAATAAAAGAAAATTTAATGCTGTCACAAACTTTGGAATACCTGAAATGAACAATTTATACATAAATGAAAATTTAACAAAAAAAAGAAGTGAACTTTTAGCAAAAACTAGAAAAGCAAAATATGAAGCCAAGTATAAATATCTGTGGACAAAGAATGGTAACATTTTTGTCAGAAAATCTGATCAAGCCCAAAGTCTACACATTAAAAGTGAACAAGACATTGCCAAAATTAACTAATGCATTGTTTTTTTGATTTTTTGTTTTTTTGTATTGTTAAGTAGATAATATAAATAGAATAGAACCATACATTCAAATGACAACTATATCATCAGACAGCACAGCTAATCACCCTGTGAAACACTTAAATAATATTTTTGCCATTGAAGAAAATACATCAAACTACTATAAAATAATAGAATTTCAAAAGCTCATGAACCAAAATAAAAATAAATTCAGTATTCTACATATAAATATAAGAAGTCTTTACAAAAATTTTCCTAAAATTGAAAACATGCTTCTTGAACTAAATCAATATCCTGATGTAATAGCCTTGACTGAAACAAAAATCAAGGAATCTGGCACTCAAGTAAATAGAGTATTAAATGGTTACACTTTTGTTCATAATGACACGAAAACAAGTGCTGGAGGAGTGGGTATTTATATTAAATCACATCTTTACTTTAAACTTAGACAGGATCTTGAAATAAAATGTAGAGAGTATGAATCTATTTGGATAGAAATAGTACAAAATGGTAAAACAAATGTAATTGGTGTTATCTATAGACATCCAAATTATAATTTTCAAGAATTTCAAAATAATTTTTTAAACACCTTGCACAATTTAAATAAGACTAGATGTAAATTCTATATTTGTGGAGACTTTAACATAAATCAACTAACTTATTACACATCAAGCAATGTGAAATGCTTTACTGATTCAATCATGAGCTTGGGATGTGAAAATGTGATAAAAAAACCTACTAGAATTACAACCCACAGTGCAACACTTATTGACCACATCTATACAAACAATTCACAAAATCACATCACAGCTGGGATCTTGATAGATGATATTAGTGATCATCTACCAACATTTCTTTTAATAGCAACAAAAAACATTAAAAAAGTAAAGAGCTGGAAAAACACTCAAAGAAAAAATATGAACAGCATTGAAATGGAAAATTTTTTAATTGATTTACAAAATTCCTTTTCAAATTGGTCTTGTATCAATAGCACAATAGAAGAAGATTTCAATAGATTTAATTCTACATTTGAATTAATTATAGATAAATATGCACCCAAAACAACTATCACAAGAAAACAAAAAAAGTTAAGACAAAAACCATGGTTAACAAAAGGATTACTAAAATCAATAAAACACAAAAATAAGTTGTATAAAATATTTATAACAAATAAAACAGAATCTTCTTTTTTAAATTACAAACAATACAGAAACAAACTGAATCATTTAATAGAGATAGCAAAAATACAGTATTATCAAATCTCTGTAATAAAAAACAAAAATGATTCCACCAAACTATGGAAAACTATTCATGAAATATTACAAACTAACACAAAAAAAACTCACACAAATTTTGAATTAGTCAATGATAAACAAAAAAAGACAACAGATGAACCAGAAATAGCAAACATATTTAATAAATTCTTTAGTACTGTAGGATCCACAATGGCCTCTCAAATTCAATCACCAAAAATGACTCCACCAAAACAAATGAAGTGCCCCCCAAGTTCCTTCTTCTTTGGAGAAACAGACCCTGAAGAAATAAATCAGCTGATTAGTGAACTAAATGAAAAAACTGCTGTACGAAAAAATGATATTGAACTAAAGTACTATAAAATAGCAAAGTCTGTAATATCTCCAATTATCAGCAAAATGATCAATAAATGCATAAGTCAGGGTTCCTTCCCAGATTGTCTGAAAATTGCCCAAGTCATACCAGTTTATAAAAAAGGATCAAAAACTAACTGTAGTAACTATCGTCCAATTTCACTCTTATCTCCTTTATCAAAAATCTTTGAAAAAATTATCTCTTCTCGATTAAATAACTATATTGAAAAAAAACAACTTTTATCTGACTGTCAGTTTGGATTTCGACCAAATTATTCTACCTCCCTAGCAATATCAAATATTTATAATAACATTCTCCTAAATAAAGACAAAGGCTTTTACACTTGCTCTGTATTTTTAGACCTCTCAAAGGCATTTGATACTGTGGACCATGCATTACTAATAAATAAATTAAAGAATTGTTATGGCATAAGGGGGACCCCACTATGCTTACTAAACAACTACTTATCTAATCGACTTCAATACACTTGTATTAACAGTACTATCTCAAGCCTTGAATCTATAACTTGTGGTGTCCCACAAGGATCAGTACTTGGACCACTACTGTTTTCATTATATGTTAATGACATGCCACTAGCTTCCTCATTTAAAACAACATTATTTGCAGATGATACTCTCTTGATGATGACAGGATATGATTTAAATAAATTACAACAACAAGTAAATCAAAATCTAGCTTTAATTGAAAATTGGCTAAGATACAACAAATTATCACTAAATTACAATAAAACAACATACTTATTGTTTACAAAAAAAGGTAAGATAAAAAACAGGAATTTTAATGTATCTATAAATAAGATAGAAATAAAACGTTCTGATCATGTAAAATACTTGGGAGTATATATTGATGACAAAATGAATTGGTCATATCACATAAATCACCTAACACAACATTTGCGAAAATCTATTGGTTTGATATGTAAAATTAGGCATTATGTTAATGAAAAAACCACAAGAATGCTATACTATGCTCTTGTCTATTCTCATCTTCAATATGGCATAACCAGTTGGGGTTTTGCTGATGCTTTTTACATGAAACCTCTAAATACTTTACATAACAATGTACTAAGAATCCTAGCTAACTGTAGTTATAGAACAAAATTATCTCCTGTCTATAAAGCACAAAATATCCTTAAATTAGAAGACATACATAAGCTGGAAGTAGGTAAACTCATGTTCAAAATTATCAATAATGGAAAACCACAACAATGTAGAGTTTTATTTACTAAGTCTAGAGAAATTCATAACCACTCGACTAGACAAGCAAAAAATGAGAGTATTTATATCTCACAAATCCAAACTAATTCTGGAAAAAAATCAATTCAATATGCAGGAGCAATATTGTGGAACAAAATACCTAATTCAATTAAATCTCTTTCTTTTACTTCTTTCAAAAAAGAATATAAAAAACAACTAATATGGAAATACTAATAGAGTACTAAAGTGTTATTTCTTGTATGTTGGATAAAAAATCAAAAATTTAACCTCATCTAGTTGGAATATGCACAAAATGTCTCATAATTTTAGAATAAATAATATTACTTTAGAATTATTGTATCTGTTGTATGCTTTCTTTCTCTGCTTATATTTGTTTATATTTTGTTTTGTTTTTTTTTTGTTTTTTTTATTATTATTTCTTTTATAATCAGCACCAGTATTTCATATCCAGTATTTCTTGCCTTTTTCAAATTAACTTCATGTTACTACATGAAAAAATGGAGGCACCTCGACTTTGATAACCGTATGGTTCTTTCGATGCCTCCATGGTGTAACTTGCATGCACAATTCTCAATCAGTTAGATTTTGTTCTAATTAAAAAGTTTGTTAGTTGTTAATATGTCGTGCTATGGTTATGCCAAATAAAAAAAATTTTGTTTGTTTGTTTTGTTTGAAAGACATAAAAGGGTTACAACAAAAATTGGCTAAAACACAAGAGTGGAGGTGCGGTTGCAAGAACGGCACAACGCAGCTAGGCTGATAGCACATTGTGTTTCTTGTTTTCAGACGAAAATAGGTGATGAAATATAAACTAACATAAATGTATAATTTTTATAAGTAGAGTAAACAAATAAAAAGTGTGACAAAAAAAAACTGGACTGTATCAACCATGCTGTTGGAACAATGCCAATCGGCAAGCCACTTGCTCACCGTAAAACACAACTTCTTAGCTTTATTGTGTTGCAATTTAACGTAAGTCATTCCGTTTTTGTGTTTCAGGCTTTTATGTAACATAGTGTTGGTAGACTTTGTCACACTTTTGTTGTTTTGTGTCGCATTTGTTTGTACTCCTTGCTGTTGGCTGTTACAAAATTGTTAATAACTCAAAAATAGAACAACAAATCAACTTGAAGTTTTTGGTAAAACTGAGGAAGACTCCAACTGAGTGTTTTAAACTTCTTAAAGAGGTTTATGGTGAAGATATAATGTCGAGGACGCAAATCTTTGAATGACACAAACATTTTAAGAAATGCCGCAAGGAAGTGGAGGATGATCCCAAGACAGGACGACCTTCCACAAGGACAGATGAAAACATCACTAGAGTGAAGCTGCTGGTGCAAAGTGATCGCAGGTTGACAGTACAAATGATATCACATGAACTGAGCCCAAACAGAGAATCAGTGCAGACAATCTTGCTGCATGATCTGGGGATGCAAAAGATGTGTGCCAAAATCGTGCCCCAGATTTTGTCAGAAGACCAGAAGCAAAACCGAGTAAAATTTTGCAAAGACATGCTTGAGAAAATTACAAATAATCCAGATATTCTTAGGCAGATCATCACAGGAAAGGAAACTTGAGTTTTTCAATAAAATCCTAAAACAAAAAGAAAAAGCATGCAGTGGAAGACTGCAGAATCACCCAGACCCAACAAGGCGTGCATGTCAAAATAAAATATCAAGGCCATGCTGATCACTTTTTTCGATCAGAAGGGTAGAAGGTTTCAGAATGGCGTAAGAAGGTTTCAAACTGAGACCATGTTGATCATAAACATGGTGCTTTAACCACTCAACCACGCTGCCAACTATATTGCTAATTTATTCAAAAAAAAATAAAACATTTACTTTGATTTTTGAAGTTTGTTATTATTTAAAATATCTTCTGCTTTCTTTCCTTTTCTTCTAGCCATCTTCATATGAATTGGCAAATATAGCATCAGGTCAAGAGTAGATTGCCTTTGCCTTGCTTTATTTCAGCATAACAAGCGGTTCACGAATTATGAATGACTTTGTTAATTATTAACTTTGGCATTGCACATCATAAATAGTTTATCGTGTTTGATCTGAAACTGCGGAGTTAAAATACTGAGGTGTTCCCTTGCTTTTGATGTCACAAGAAATGTTTGAGAAAGAGTTTTTTATGTATGCTTGTTGAACGAAAAAATTTGCTTAAAAATAAAAACGCTGCCATATCTTAAAAATTGAAAATAAAATTAACAAGGAGAACGATTATTATGCGACAGGCCTGTTTCGGTCTCATAAACTTCATAGGCATAAGTTATTGTAGCCTCTAAGGCAAAATGGCAGCACGAAAAGTTCAGATGAGTATTCCATGAAGTGATTCTTTGGGAAATAGGAATTCTAATTAATAATCTGCCATTCCGAGCTTAAATATCAACAGCGAACATCGAAAAAGCACCAATCAGAAAGAAATGCTATTTCGATTTTTGATGTTATGTTATTTTTTGGGAACTGTGTCGAATCACACATTTGACGCACATAAGCCTATGGTTAGCGTTCTTGTGAATGGGGTAAACGTGAAGTTCAGAATTGACACTGGAGCTGACGTAACTGTAGTTATCAAAAGATATTTTTGAATTACTCGACAGTGTAAACATAATGCCATCATCAGAAATTTTGACGGGCTCCCAGTGCGACCGATTTAATGTTGAAGGAAAATTTATCGTTAAGATAGAGACAGAAAATTGCTGCTCCAATCAAGATATATATGTTATGAAAAATGTCTCTCAACCTTTATTAGGCTGGCCAGCTATACGTGCTTTGAATATTTTTACTAATGTTAATACAATTTTTTATGATGAAGATTGGATAAAAGCTTTGTTTCCAGAAGTATTTTCAGGTTTAGGATAACTTGGAAAACCTTACGCTATTAAATTGAAGCCTGACCCTAAATCGTTTTGCCTGAGAAGGCCAAGGCGGATTCCATTGCCTCTCTGCTGAACAAAAAAATGGAAGAACAGGGCGTCATTTCTCGTGTCGAAGAGCCAACGGATTGGTGTACTGGCCAGATGGTAGGTGGTAGGTAGGCCCAGATGGTACGTGCTTTCACGCAGCCTGGGCCGTAAGTAAGTCTGTTCATTGATTCTAAAATGACAGACCGAAACCGAACTTACCAAAACGGAAGGGTATCCACCTATTCCGATGTTCAGTGTGGGTTTGCTAATCGGCAAACGTCCTTTTCAGGACGGGGCAATGTTAAGATAAAACTGCCCTTTTCAGGGCACATTGCCAACAAGTTCCGAAGACCCACTATTCTTCAGCTGAACATCGAAGGCCTCACTGCAAGCAAGATGAACGTTCTTCATCACCACACTATGCAGTCTGAGGCACTCGTCATCCTACTGCAGGAGACCCACTGCACTGATGCAGAGAAGTTGGTACTTCCAAACTACCAACTAGTTGGGTCTTCTTTAAGCAGGAAGCATGGCCTTGCCACGTTTGTCCACGAGCGACTGAGACACATGCTTTTGGACCAATCTCCACCGACATCGGAGATCGAGTGGTTGTGTGTGGACTGATGAAACTGACAAGTTTTATTACGGCAGCTGCGAAACATCATTTAAACTCCGATACAATAACCATAACCAATCTAGACAGTAGAAAAATCAACTCCACCGAACTATCTAAAGCCGTTTGGAAATTAAAACAATCAGGACTATCGCCAGAAATAAGATGGAAAATTGTGCAACACGCAACTCCATACCAATGTGGTTCAAAAACATGCAACTTATGCTTATCAGAAAAATTACAAATATTCCAGGCTGACCCAAATAAATTACTAAATAAACGCTCGGAGTTGGTCTCAAAATGTCGACATCGAAGTAAATTTAAATTACGAAGTTTTAATTACGCTGGCAGTTAATAAATATATTTACAAACTCGGTTTACCTTATTTTTACATCGCACCTTTGTCCACTTACTTGATCAGCAAATAAATCAATCCATCTCTACACTACATACTTATCGAAATAAAAATATTCTTAAATTATACCCTGTAAAAAAATTTACTGCTTTAATTTTTAATTCTTATCCTAATAATTGTCATTTTAAACGCATTTCTTTAGCATCTTTTTATCGTATTTCCAATGTGCAGACTATTTAATTTAATTTTAACGCATTTTTAAAACAAACTTTTTATATTTACCCATTATTTTCAAACAATAGAGCAAGCTACGTAAAAAACACTTTTTCTTTGGCAATAAAATTCATTTATCGATTAACCTTATAACCGTAGTTTTTCTCTTGTTTTTTCTTGTTGTTGTTTTACGCTTTTTCGCCGGAATTCAAGCGCTTCGTTTAAACTGTATTTTTTTTATTTATTTATTTATTTTGTTTTTCAGATTTTTAACCGCCCCCTGACGAGCCCAGGCAGGCGAAACAGTCTGTTGGGGCAAATAAAATTAATGTTAAATTAAAAAATTTTGTGGTCTGTAAGTTAATTATCTAACCGCTCTGACTCGACGTCATTGAGCACTTTCCTGATGAGCACCGACCAAAAAATTTTGAAAAATTTCTATTTTTATATATTAGAATAAATGTTTATTTAACACTACACTTTATAAGTTAAAATCACAACAGACTGTTTCATCCTATTGAATCATCAGGTGGTCACTTATTTAAATAGAATTTCTATAGAAATTCAAACAGGTGGTCACTTATACAAATAGAAATAGAATAGAATTTCTATTTGAATAAGTGATTACCTGATGATGCAATAGGATGAAACAGTCTGTTGTGGTTTTAACTTATAAAGTGTAGTGTTAAATAAATATAATATACTTGCTCTAACCGTGTGTTATTGAGCACTGTACCGGCAAAGTGAAACATTACTGGATTATATATATATATATATATATAAACTTGTTGGCAGCGTGGTCGAGTGGTTAAAGTACCGGACTGATGATCAACATGGCCTCGGTTCAAAAACCCACTCGCGCCATTCTGTTGTGTCCTTGGGAAAGACACTTCACGGCACTTTCCCCTGCTTGGTGGTCTTAGAAGGCAGTTCTAAATTACAGTAATATCTCTTAAATTACTAACGGACAGCAATATCCTGGCATCTCCGGAAGCAAGTCGGGGTAATTGCTTACCCTATGTATAGCGCCTCCGTCGCTTTCCTGCGAGTCAGGAGGATAAATATAGAAATAAAAATTTTAAAAATAAAAAATTTAAAAAAAATAACAATATCAATTAATCTAGTCAAGCAAAATAATGTTAAATCATAACAATTATGCCGATTCCACAACGTACAACAAGTTTTATCATAAGATTAAAAAAATCTATGGCCTAAAACATTATTAGAAAGATAAGCTTTAGTTATGTTTTTTTTAACACAAAAAAGATTAAGAAATGCTAATAATACGAACTTTTGTAAAATATGAATACCTTAATTTTTATAAAAAAAATTTAAATTACATTTGAAAGCTTGTAGCGGTTAGAGGGTTTATATATATACGTAGCTACATGTAAATTTCACAAACTTTTACAAATCTTTTTTATTTTTTAAGCCAACAGTACAAGAAGTTTTCGACATGTGTTTTTTACAACGCAAGACTCTCTCGTTTTTTTATCCAAAAAAGAAAAAAGTGAATAAACGAACAAAAATATACACAAGCGTAAAAATGCGGCGATCGCTACACATCTCCCCCCCCCCAAGTGGTATGGCTGCAATAAGGCAAATACCACTGAAAAAAATAAAAATAAAAATAAGCGATTGCAATAGAAAATACTACAAAATTCTACACGCACTGACAGAGGCAAAAAATAATCACACTATACAAGCAAACCCGCAAAATGCAACACGTGATTAAAACGTCGAGCCAAACAAGACATCGAAAAAAAATAAAATAAAAACTAGTCCCGATAGCGTATAGGTTTTGTAATTAGTCTGCCTCGCGATAGTAAACGCGATTAGCGGGGAGTTCGTCTAGGTCTCCCGCAAAAATGTTATCAATCTCACTCGAAGATGTGGGCGAAAAAGATAGAGTCTCGGAAGTTTCCCCTCGACTGAGGTGCCAGTGGGAGATATAGGCTCAACAAGGGCCGGTTTTGAACGATCAATTGTTAAGGTGTCAGTGTGACCGTATTTTTCGATGACAAAATATTTATCGTGTCGTTCAAGTACAAAATGAGGTCCAGAATAAAGTCGTTGCAACGGAGATTTTACACTGTCAATGCGAACAAATACTTGGGAAAACCGAAAAAGAAGTGGGTCGACATAAGTTTGTTGTTTTTTAGGATGACGTGGTACAGTATAACGTAATGAGTTCACAAAAGAACAAAGTGTCTTAGCATACTGCGAAGTTGGTTGGACTGTGTTTTCCTCGGACAACTCTACAGGAGTCGAATTTTCAAAATATTCCCCGGGGAGTCGTATAGAAACCCTAAAGCCATTTCAACTGCAGCACACCCCATATCCTCTTTTATGGCTGATCGCAAGCCTAAGAGTACAAGACTCAAGTTTTGATACCAAAGATCGGGAGAAGATTGACATTTCAATGCAACTTTAAGACTGCGATTGAATCGCTCGTTTAATCCGTTTGCAGCCGGATGAAAAGTTGTTGTGTGACATAATTTCGAACCCAAAAATTGGCACATTTCTGCCCAAAGGAAAGACGTGAATTGGGCCCCTCTATCTGTAGTGATTATTGTAGGAGATCCAAAACGGGCCATCCAATGTAAAAGAAAAGAATCTGCACAAGATTGCGCAGTGATATCCTTCATGGGTATGGCCTCCGGCAAACGCGTAAATCTGTCTACAACTGTCAGTAAATATTTGTAACCAGAAGAATCGGGAAGAGGACCGACGATATCGACGTGCACATGTGAAAATCTGGCATTTGGGGTTCTGAAATGCTGTAAGGGTGTAACTTGATGTCGGGTAATTTTCGTTTGTTGGCAAGAAATGCAGGTACGGCACTTTTCAGCAATATCCCGTCTCATATTCGGCCACATAAATCGCTCTCCGATGATTTTTAAGTAGCCTTAATGCCTGGGTGGGAAAGGTTGTGCATGCGCTCAAAAATTGTGATTCGTAATGAATTTGGAATGATGGGGCGAAATTTTCCCGTACTAGTGTCTCCAAGTAACAAAAGGCCTGAATTAGGAATCGCACGTTTACATAGTTTTAATGAAGTCATCGATTGAGAGAGCTCGCGAATCGATGGATCGTCCCTCTGTGCTAAAACCAGCTCGGTATAATCTGTGAAAGAAGGCGAAAGAGCAGCAGTGATTTCAGGACGGCTCAAGCAATCGGCAACTACGATGTTTTTTCCTTCAATATGTCTAACATCAGTTGTGAATTCTGTGATAAACGATAGGTATCAAGCTTGCCTGTTACTTAAAGTTTTTTTTCTAGATATAGCACCAACTAATGGTTTGTGGTCAGTGTAAAGAGTATACGGACGTCCCTCTAAAAAATATGTGAAATGATGTACTGCCAAATAAGCTGCCAGCAATTCTTAATCAAAAGTACTATACCGTTTTTGGACATCAGAAAAGGCGGCTGAAAAGTACTCCAATGGTCTGTGAGAACCACTACTGTCAATCTGACTGAGTACAGCACCACAGAATTTATCGCTTGCGTCTACAAACAATGCTGTCGGACTGTCGTGCTGAGGATAATTTAATAGTGTTGCATTACTCAGAGCTACTTTTATGTCCTCAAACGCAGTCGATGCCTCCTCGTTCCAAGAAAGATTTGCATTGCGACCGGCAGGAATCCCCTGGAGGAGGGAATTTAAAGAGGCCAAAATTTTTGCGCATTGAGGAATGAACTTTCTATAAAAATTGACCATGCCCATAAATCGCCATAAAAGAATTCTGTAGGGTCGAAAAAGAATTTATGGCATCAACCTTACATGCAACAGGGGCGATACCTTTGTCCGAAACGATATGCCCTAAAAAGCGTAGTCGATTTTGGCCGAATAAGCACTTAGCTGCATTGATAATTAATCCGTTGCGTTGTAGACGCTCAAATACTTGCCGAAGATGGGCTCGGTGTTTTTCAATGGAGGACAAAAATATTAATATGTCATCTACATAGACAAAGGCAAATGACAAGTCTTGAAATAGAGAGTTCATAAAGCGTTGGAATGTTTGGCCAGCGTTAGTTAGGCCCATAGACATCTTTAAAAATTCCCAATTTCCGGCCCGGGTGCAAATTGCGGTTTTGGCAATATGTTTTGGGTGAATATGAATTTGGTGATATGATTTAAACAAATCGATGCTGGAAAATATTGTGGAACCGGATATATTATCGGTAAAGTCATGAAGGAAAGGAATGGAATAAGAGTCTTTGACGGTTACTTGATTCAGACGCCGATAGTCTCCTACTACTCGCCAAGATCCGTTAGATTTTTTTTACCATATGAACGGGAGATCCCCACGGGGAGGAACTGGGTCTAATTATCCCCAACTCCTCAAGCTGACTTAATTCCTTTCTTAAAACAGCAAGTTTTTCGGGAGAAAGACGGCGTGGCCGCTGTTTGATGGGTGGACCGGTTGTTTCAATGTAGTGAACGATATCATGTTTTGGAGGAAGCCTTAAGTTTGAAACAGAAAACACCTCGGGAAATTCAGCTTCAAGAAACTGATAATTCCCTAAGTTATAAACCGGAGGTTCGACATTACACAAACTAGGCTTAAGTTCAGTATTAGATAAAAAAGAACAAGGATCACGACACTTTTGTGCATGAGGACCAAAACGTCGATGAAACCAGCAGAACGATTTAATATTTTCAGATTGTGGTATGTTTTCAGGAAATATCAATCTTCCTCTTCTAGGATCAATCTTGATATCAAAGTGCAATAAAAAATCTATTCCAATGATGGGTTTTAACGTTTCAGCAATGCAAAATTCCCAGTTTAAAGGCACCGGACCTCCCAGGTCAATAGTAATATTTTTGCAACCAAACGTAGGGACAGAGCTTCCATTGACAGCAGACAAATAATCCTGCGGATAATCTCGAGAATTAGAGTCCACAGGAATTACAGAACAAGAATTGCCCGTATCAATCAAAAACTTGAAATTAGTAATAGAACATTTTATGTACAATAGTTGCGACGTAAGAGTTGAGCACTCATTATTTCCTCCGGTAAAGTCGCCTTTCTTTACCGGAGCTATTAATTTAAATGATTCTTTTGAGAATGAGACATTGCGTCATTTGCATGCCAAGAGCAAGGGGATATGCATTTATGAGCTCGATTGCCATAACGGTTGTGGTAAAAACATAATTCATTTTTAGAAATTGTTAATGTGGTTGCGGAACCTTTATTACGCTGGTCGGAGGTAAACTTTTCAAGCTTTCGATTTAATTCGTCTACGGCGTCCGACATATTTCCCAACTGCTTATTAAAATACTCATTGACCTTGTATTGCGGTTTATCATCTGTGGGAGGATTGGCGGGGCTTACAGATAAAATATCAGTGGCTTTTTGTGCTAGTAAATCAACGTCTGTTTCGCCAGAAGCCGACAGTAATTGACGAACCATTACGGGCATACCCTCAAAGAAAACCTTTTTTATAAGCCTTTTGCAAGTAGGTTCATTGTGATCAAAACTTACCAAAAAACCCCGAAGCTTTGCTAAAAATTCGATTGGGTACATTTTACCTAATTGGATTTTATGTAGTTTGTCTAATTGAGCGTCTTCCGACAAGGTATACCGCGATAATAAAGCACGCTTCAAAATATCGTAAGGATTAATAGATTGCGAACACTCTGTAATAACATCACTTAATGGCGCCAAATATTTAGGCGGCAAACGTTTAAGAACATGGTCGAACATATCGCTTTGCTTACAAATACGCTGAGAAGTAAAAGAAAACATCCACACATTTAAACCAAGCGATGGGTTCTTTTTCCCAGAACGCTGGTAGACTTAAAGACATTTCTATTAAGTTGAGACAAGCTCTCTAATATAACTTGATAACTATAATTCATTGTGACGTCACCATGGTTGCTATTAGTTCGTTGAAAACAAGATGGCGGAACTGTACTAGTGCTATGCAAGTCTTCACTAGTTTCATTTTGATTATTAGAAAACCGGAAATATTTTGCGTACAAATAATAAAATGCAAGAAATATAATTGCTATATGCTTAAGTATTAGATATATTGATATTAAGCTGAGCATTATTACAACATACGTAAGTCTTTTTCTTTTACAGAGATTGTTGAGGACTTGAGTTCTTCAAACTTTAAATTATTAAAATCCAAGATCACGTCGGGGTCACCAACATGTAGCGGTTAGAGGGTTTATGTATATACGTAGCTCCATGTAAATTTCACAAACTTTTACAAATCTTTTTTATTTTTTAAGCCAACAGTACAAGAAGTTTTCTAGATGTGTTTTTTACAACGCAAGACTCTCTCGTTTTTTTATCCAAAAAAGAAAAAAGTGAATAAACGAACAAAAATATACACAAGCGTAAAAATGCGCGATCGCTACAGACTTGTTCTATTTTATTAGTTCTGATAAACAGATTTAGGTTTGTACGTATGTTGTGTGTTTGAATGTTTGGAACGAAACAGCATGCATTTTGTTTTTGATGTATTTATTGACAGTTTGTTGGCAATTAACCATTGATCAATGCGACTAAGCTCGTTATTGCCCTTTTTGAAGAGTTGGTGAATGTTTTTTTCTTTAATAAATACACTTGTGTCATCAGCAAACATAATTTGTTCACTATTTTTGAGGCATAGTCTAAAATCATTAATGTACAGTAAGAAAAGCAAAAGACCCAGAATAGAACCTTGAGGTACTCCATGAGTTATTTGGTTAATGTTTGAAGAAAGAACACCGTTGCATAGAACTTGTTGAGTTCTTCCAGTAAGATAACTCGTAAACCATTTCAGGGCGATTCCTCTGACACCAAAATGTTCAAGCTTAGATAGTAAAATGGCATGGTCGATAGTGTCAAAGGCTTTTGACAAGTCCAGAAATATACCTCGGGTAGATTGTTTAGATGCAAGTGATCGAGTAATTATATCCACCAGCACTGAAACTGCATGTAAAGTAGAGTGATTTTTCCTAAAACCAAATTGTTTATCATGAAAAAATTGTTGTTGGTTTAAAAAAGTATTAAGTCTCTTATAAATAATTTTTTCCAAGATTTTTGAAAAATTGGATAATAAACTGATGGGTCTATAGTTGTTAATTTCACAGGGATCACCTTTTTTAAAAACAGGACAGATTTTGGCAACTTTCAAGCACTCAATAAATTCTCCATTGCTAATAGAAAGATTGACAATATGACTAAGTGCTAATAATATATTATCTGGAGAAAGTTTTAAGATTTTTGAGGGAACTTGATCAAATCCAGCACTGAAATTACATTTCATTTCTTTTAAAATATTAAATATTTCTAGAGGACATGTGGGCCAGATAAATATAGAGTTTGGGGTTGCAGAAGGAAGAAAATAAGAATAATGAGCATTACATGGAGGAAGACAGTCAACCAATCTTTTTAATATATTAGAAAAATGGTCATTGAAGTGGTTAGATATTAGAAGTGGGTCAGATATGTTATTACCATCTATTGTGAGGCACTTGGAATTGAATTTTTTCTGCTTACCTAACAATGTGTTCATCAATTGCCTGGTGCGTTTAATATCATATTTACAACTATTAAATTTATTTAAGTAAAATGCCTTTTTTTTTAAGTTCTACTGTGCGAAAATAAAGGTGTTAATAATTGGATTACAGATTTATTTGTCCCTTTATTTTTTGATAAAGAATTTTATTTCGTTATGGTAAAACAACTTCAATTTTTTGGTGACGAGATTTTCGGTATAGACATATGTTAAGAAGTATAAAATAAAAAATAATAATGCTGATTAATTGTTTATTTTTTTAATTAAAGAATAATATTAATTAATTATTTTTTCTATTTGAATAAGGAAATAAAATAAAAACAATGTTTCTAACTTATAAGTTTATTGTATTGTGTACACCTTGTTGTGGGATGCATATATACATGAACCGTGATTAAATTCGTTAATCAAGATAGAAAGGTTTGATCGTTTGTTCCTTAAATAGAATCAAGAATTTAACAAAAGGTTTCTTGCTTTGGCAAAAGTCTCAAATGTTGAACCCCAAAAAGAGATTCCATAAGTCAAGTGTGAATGGACAAGAGTATGATATAATTGTAATATATTTTTCTTAATGGAGAGTTTTTGAATTTTGTAGCAAATTTTTTAAAATTTGTTAACCCTCCGTCTACCACAAAAAAACTAACGTTGTGAACCAGTGGGGTCTATTACACCCCATGTAGGTTTGCTGTAAATTATGAAGGTCTATACTTGCATTTCATGCAGTATTGCTAAATGGCATAATACACCAGCATTTTGTATTACTTTTGGCATAAACTCTTGCTAACATAATGCAAATTTGTTCAGTTGACAGCTATTAAATCTTCGCATTAATTTTAACCAGTTATGATTTTTTTGAAGTTGAAATACTGTTCTTCGAGAAGCAAACAAATATATAATAAAAAAATTATCTAACATTTGTGGTTTTTATACTATTATTGCAAAAAAAGCTACAAATAATAGTTTATTCTTGTGTTTTCAAAAAAAAAAAATGCTCTCAAAACATTTGTGTTTACGTAACAGCAGGATTTACATTGCAAAGCAGTTGAGGTCTGTCAGACCCCAATGGTTTACAATGCTACTTTTTTTTTTCAGGCATATTACAAGTTAGTTTTTTTTACTGTATTTTATGTTGGCTATAGTTCTAGGGTATGTGCACAAAGTCACTAAGTTTGAATGTGGTACCATTTAAACTAAAATAGTTATCAAACGTTAAAAGAGCGTTTAGGGTCTATCAGACCCCATGGTAGACGGAGGGTTAAAGTTTTTGAAATTTTGTTACTTCCACAAATTTTAGTTTTTGAAATTTTGTAGAAGTTAATTCGGTAGCTCAGTACGTTATTTAATCGTCTAACCTTTCGGCGCCTGTAAGGAAGGCCTCGCCGATAACGCAATTTTGGTGTCTACTAAAAAATAAAATTCTTAAATCTTCTCGCTGGATCTGACCTTCGAACCAGCGACAGCAAAAAATATAGTCTAGCTCTAGCCAAACCACAGCTCAGACTACCACAATATTTTCTTTATTAATAAAATATGCTCCAATCGACTTAGGAGCCCAAAATAGTATAAATTCAACCGCAAATACAGATTCAGTAGCTTAACTCTTCAGCTCTTCACAATAACGTAGACAACCAAAGACTTGCGACCAAAAAACTATGAATTTACATAGCTAACAATTTTCCAATTCTACAGTAAGTTACCACAACGAATCATAATCATGCTTCCGAGCGAGCCTTATTTATATCACTCGGTCGTGAGTATCGCGAACGTTTTGAAATTTACTCAAATCATACAATCACTATTACGTCATAGTGAAAACAGGTCAAGCGGATAGTTCTGGAATGTACTCCACATTACGAAAGTAAGCAGTGTTGCCATTTTTTTATAACTAAATGTAAAATATTTAAATTACTTATAAAACCGTTATTTCTTAGGCTGTTTGAGCCGGACCAAAGCAAAATCAAAGAGATTTTTTTATGAGATTGTGAATATACATAGTGTGGGCAATTTTTAGGAACGGAACAGTTACAATCTTTGTACGTGGCCTACATAGATCTGTTATACTTTTTGTTGTTGCTTTTAAGTCATATAAATTAGTGTTTTGTGGTTTCTGCTGGTTTTCTTTTTTGTTGCAGATTTGAAAGTACATCCAAATCTAATTTTAAAACCAAGCATAAGAAGAGTAGCAAGAACCTTGAAATCAATTAAACTATGCTTTGATTTTTTGATTCTATTTAATCAGAGTTTTGACAAGTAATAATTTTTTTGTGTATTGATACATCCTACCGACTTAGAGTCATACCCAGGTCACCAATAACTGAAATGGTCTTTGACCCACGGCAGGATTTCTTTTGGTGGGTTTCTTTGCCTGCCCGACCCTTTGAGGTCACCAGTGCTTGCACTCCCACCCCTGATTAAACAATGCACACTTGACTTGTGAACTGTAGAAATGTATTGTAATTTTTTATACTTTTTTTTCTTTTTTCTTTGTAAATGTACTTTTAAATTTTCAATGTTAAGACACAAGTGCGGTGACCATGCACAATTTTTTGTGCATATACGTATATCGTTTAGTTGCCGTCTCCCTATTTGCAACCTTTGCTCTATTTTGTCTTCAATTATTATCAATTGTTTCTTTTGGGTGCGAATGAAAACAAACTATTACTACTATTACTACTACCAAATTCGTTTACGATAATTTTGGGATCCTCCGTAATTGCATCATTTATTCGAAGCGAGTTAGTTAATCGACGATTTGAAGTAATTAATAGTGTAGATTTAATAACATCCCAAGTTTTACGGGAATTATTTTTATTTTTTTAAGTTCATTTTGAAAATATAATTTTTTTGATAGGGTTTTAATTTTTGTTAATTTGTTGGAGTAGGTTCGAAAGTAAATTTTTTCTGCATCATTGCCATTTATGAACAGAGTCCGGAAGATAGAATTTTTTTCGAATAGAAGTTAAAATATTTTTGGTAATCCACGGTTTTTTTACTAATTTTTGTTGTTTACGACTTAATCGTTTTAACGGCGCGTGTTTATCAATTATTTGTGAAATACAGGCGACAAAATTGTCAAATGCAGAGTCAAAATTTTCAAATTGTAATGGATTGCTATTACAAACAATTTCGGTCAGGGAGTTATTCAACTCAATACAAAAGGAATCTGGACAAAAATTTTTCTTATCTCTACAGTATAGTATGGTATTCATACGAACGTTAGTAGTTTGAACTTTCTAATATTACATAAAAGAGGATAATGATCAGTCATGTCGTTGAAAATTATTGATGGTTGTTCCGTTCCTAAAAATTGCCCAAATTATGTAGATTCACAATCTCATAAAAAATCTCTTTGATTTCGCTTTGGTCCGGCTCAAATAGCCGAAGAAATAACAGTTTTATAAGTAATTTAAATATTTTACATTTATTTATAAGAAAATGGCAACACTGCTTAATTTCACGAACTTTAAAGTAATTTCCAGAACTATCCGATTGACCTGTTTTGATTATGACGTAATAGTTGTTGTTGTTGCTTTGGAGAATGTCAGAACATTCGAGTAACCTTACCAATGGTATAAATACGGTTCGCTGAAAAGCAGCAATATTAATTCGTTGTTTCGTTGTGGTAACTTAAAATTGGAAAATTGTTAACTGTGTGAAGTCATAGTTTTTGAACGCAAGTCTTTGGTGATCTACGTGATTGTGAAGAATTAAGCTATTGAGCTTTAACCTGTTGCTTTGATTTATACTATTCGGGCTCCTAAGTGGATTGGAGCATATTTCTTAATAAAGAAGATATTGTGGTAGTCTGAGCTGTGATTTAGCTAGACTATATTTTTGCTGTCGCTGGTTCGAAGGTCAGATCCAGCAAGAAGATTAAGAATTTTACCATTAGTAGACACCTAGATTGCGTTATCGGTGAGAGCCTTTCTTTACAGGCGCCAAAAAGGTAGACGATAAATACGTGCTAAGTTACCGAATAAATTTGCTACAAAATTTCAAAAGCTTTTTATCATCGGAACAAAATTTTCAAAAAACTATTTACTCAATTCTACAAAATTTAAAAAACTTTCCAAAATTTAGAAAACTAAAATTTGTGGAAGTAACAATGGTGAAATATTGTGAGCTACGTCATTTGTAATAACGTGATCGATGAGTGTCGCCGAGTGTGCTGTAATTCTTGTAGGTTGAGTAATAATTGAATAGGCTCCATCACATTCTATGGCATTAATGTAATTTTTTGCTTGTACGGATAGGTTATTTCCATAGATGTTAATATTGATGTCACCTAAAATATAAAACGTTTTTTTTTCATAAGTTAATTTTTCTAAACAGTTCGAAAAATCTTCAACAAACTTATCAGTTGCTTGACTAGGGTGCCTATAGATAGTTGCAATAGGGTTGCCAACCGTCCCGGAATGGCCGGGACAGTCCCGGAATTGACGTCTGACGTGCCGTGTCTCGGGCTGGGTCACTTTTGTCCCGGAATTTACTGACAGCTCTTTGAATTTTTTTTTGGGCTCTGTCCTACTCATTTTGGCAAAATTCCGCCAGAAACAGATTCTCTGTAAAAACTCCTTTTTCTCTTGTTTTTTCCCGACATGGCTAGTTTTCAGAGACAAAAGTAAAGAAATCCGAGATTGATTTCAATAAGAATTTTTTTTTTATTTTAGAGATCACTATGATTTTGGGACACAAATCAAGGTATTTTATTTGTTTGGCCCGCCAATGTTTTTGATGAGCCAAAATGGTCCACGGCTTAAAAAGGTTCGACGCCCCTGTATTAAGGTGTCCCGGAATGGCGAAACAGAAAGTTGGTAACCCTAAGTTGCAATTGTAATTTTTTATTCGTGTTTGGTTGGTACAATGTTAGCCACAATGATTCACACCCATGTAAATGTATATTTTGTTCTTGTGTAATTTTCAAGTCTTTTCTGACGTACATGGCTACGCCCCCTGCATTACCAACTGGGTCAACATTAACAAAAGAATAGCCAGACAGGTTTATGTTAACAAGAGGTTGTTTTTTTATACGTGATTCCGAAAGGCACAAGACATCAGGAGTAAACGTTAGACACAGTAAGAAATCGTACAATTTATCAAAATTTTTGTTTAACGATCTTATATTAAGGTGTATATACCTGTATATACATGTATGTTTAACATGTATGTTTAACGATCTTATATTATGGAGTATAATACTAAAAGAGTTGTTATCCTTCATATTAATTTGGTTGTTTTTGGAAATATTGAAATAATGGCATTTTAAGATTTTGGTAGAGAACGATTTGTAAATTTTATCACACAATTCTTCAGTCTCACTAACAGATAAATGCTATTCGGCTGCTTGACTGGTGTTTCCGAGCTCTGGCAATTCCCTGTCACACGAAACGTCCAGCACCATTAGAACAATGCAAAAGAACTTGAAAAATTAAAGCGAATCGAGTTTGATACTACCATTGACTTATAAGATACTTATAAGACAGGTAATACAATGAAAAAGCAAGGAGAAGATTTGAAACACATGCAGAACAACTTCAACAAAATTCAGCAAATGGTTGATTCTGCAATAAAGCGAATATCAGCAGTAGAAAAAAGGGTGGATGATCTTGAGCAGTATGGTCGATCCAACTGCTTAATTATTCATGGCTGTGAAAACGTCCCTGACTCAAAACCAGGAAAAACTCCCGAAACTGAGAAGTATGTATGTAATATCATTAATTCCAATTTAAAACTTGAATTACCTTTACAGGTTTAAGATCTAGACATCGCTCACCCCCTACCCTTCAAAAAAGGAACCCCCATTATCATTAAATTTCTCAGAAAAACTCAACGAAATGAAGTCTACCGCAAAAAACGGCTACTGAAAGGGACAAAGATGATCATCACTAAATCCCTAACAAAACGGTGTCTTCAACTATTAGAAAAAGCTCGTACAGCATTCAACAACTGTCCAGTGTGGAGTTGGAAAGGTGAAGTGTATGTGTTCCATAACAATAAAAAAAAATTAATTGATGACTTTTCAGATATACCCTTAATAAAGAGCAATCTAAGTTATGCTCAAAAAGTAAAACAGTGATTACCTACTAAAACTTAGTGTCAAAAGTTAATAATTGCTATTATTATTTAAGCTAATCTTTTCTATTTTTATTTTTACTTAGTTATCAGTTTTTATGGTATTACATTTAATATAGCTATCAATTAACTTTAAAAGTTTTATATTTAATTACCCAATATATAATAATTAAACAATATATTATTAATGTACCTTTTTATTTCTTTTAGTAATACCCTTTGGTATTTTGGCATCTTATTTAATTAGTTGTTAGTTTTGTTTTGTTTTGTTTTTTGTTTTTCTTTTTTATTTTATTTTACTTGAATTTTTTTTTTATTTTGTTTTATAATAGCACAATCTTGAATGAATTCAAATAAAAAATTATTTTGTTTTCAATGCAAAAAATGTATAGGAAACCAACAATATTCACACTGTAATTCTTGTAATCAAAATTATCATTTACAATGTTTCAATAATCACTGTAATAACAATTCTTTTAAAAAATGGGCATGTTTGAATTGTGCTGAAGCAGAAAATATATTTCCTTTTCAATCTCTGAACAATTCTGATTTTTCAGGTTTATTTGCAACTGATAATAACCACAATAGTAATATACACAACACAAAAAAACTAAACAAACTTTTCACCAACATGCACTCAAAAGTTTTCAATGCAGTACCCACTTTTATTCTTGATAATGAATCTTACATAAACACAAAAGATGCTGTACTACTTTTTAAAAATCTCAATGAAAATTCTTTCTCAACAATGTGTATTAATATTAAATCCCTTCTGAACCCCAATAATTTTAATAAATTGGAATGCTTATTATCAGTTCTTGAAATTAATCCTCATGTTGTTGCAGTCAATGAAACATGGGAAAAACCTAACACAATAGGACAACATCAAAAACTAAATGATTACATATATTTATCCAACCCTCGTCAACAACATAAAGGAGGTGGTGTAGCCATGTACATAAAAAAAATCTCATATTTGACACTTGCTCTGATCTCTGTATTATGGATGAAAAAAATTTTGAATCTATTTTCCTAGATATTCACTTTGAAAACAAAGTTGTAACCTGCGGTACAATTTACAGATCCCCAAATAAAGATACAAAATCTCTAAACAAATTTTTCCAACATCTCAATCAAGTCTTAAAAAAGTTAAAAAAAACAAAAATGCGTACATAATGGGTGATTTAAACCTCAATCTTATTGACCAAAAAGATTGCAACACTGAGACTCTAACTGACACTATGTTCAATCAAAAGTTCTTCCCTCTGATTAATTGTCCCACAAGAATAACTGATACTTGTGCTTCTGCCATTGACCACATTTGGACAAATGTGACATGCACAAACATAAAAAGTAGTATATTGATACATGATATTTCTGATCATCTTCCTATACTGCAAATATCAGAAATTGGTAAATTACAACAAAATCTACCTGTCAAAAGTTTATCTTTCTCTACTTCCAATCTTATTAACTTTCAAACTACTCTTGAAAACACTGATTTTAATGATGTCATATCTGATTTTAATACAGATTTAGCTTTTAAAAACTTTGAAAGTATTCTAATAAATAATTTCAACAAGCACTTTTCTAAAAAACAATTAAAAACTAACAAAATAAATAACCCTTGGTTTGACAAAGAGTTATGGTGCTTACTACACAAAAAAGACAGGCTACACAAAATATTCTTGCAAAAAAATAACACTAAAGCTAAAGAAAAGTATATTAAAGTAAAAAATCAATACTTTCACCTCATCCAAAGAAAGAAAAAAGAATATTATAAAAATAAATTCACAAATTACCAAAATAATATTAAAAAAACTTGGCAAACTATTAATGAAATTCTAGGAAGATCCAAGTATAATACTAATAAAATTAACTGTCTTTCAAAAGCTGGAAAAGATATATATGAACCTACTGAAATTGCAAACACTCTCAATGAGCACTTCTCTACTGATTCAAGCAAATTCATATCTCAACTCCCACCATCTACAACCAAATATCAAGACTATTTATATACCTCTAATCCATCTTCAATGTTTTTTTACCCAACATGTCCACAAGAAATAAAAAGGATCATCTCTACTTTAGTGCCAAAATTAAGTGCTGGGTGGGATGGAATACCTTCTATTGTGCTAAAATATCTTCCTAATAATGTGATTTCTATTCTTAGTTATATATTTAACCTATCTTTTTCACGAGGAAAATTTATCTCCAATTTCAAACATGCAAAAATAATTCCTCTTTTTAAAAAAGGAAGGCCAAAGATGTATCTAATTACAGACCAATCAGCTTGCTCTCTTGTTTCTCTAAAATTCTTGAAAAATTGGTCTATAATCGTCTTTATTCTTTTCTGGAAAAATCTTAATGCAATTACTGAACATCAATTTGGTTTTAGAAAAAAACATTCAACAAGTCACCTTACTTCACTTTTAACTGCTAATATTGCAACATCTTTTGAGAACAAAATGAATACTCTTGGAATTTTTCTTGACCTCTCCAAAGCCTTTGATACTATTAACCACGAAATATTGCTTAATAAACTTCATCATTATGGAATCAGAGGAACGGTATATAATTGGTTCAAAAGCTACTTAATTGGAAGATCTCAACAGGTTGACTATAATTCACATATCTCCAATATAAGAACTATCTCGTCTTCTGTACCTCAAGGCTCAATTCTTGGTCCTCTACTACTGTATATATCATATATGTTAATGATTTCCCAAATTCCTTAAAATTCAGCAGCAACCTGTCTTTTGCTGATGATACAACCGTAATTCTTTCTGCAAAAAACAGTAATCTCTTAGTACAAAAAGGAAACAAAGAACTGAAAAACATTGACAACTGGTTAATAGCTAACAAACTATCTTTTAATATTAAAAAAACAAAGTACATGATATTCAGCACATCTAGCTCAAGTAGAACACAAAAAAAATCTCTTTTGACAATTAGAGGAAAACCAATTGATAGAGTTTCATCAATCAAGCTTTTAGGAGTAATATTCAATGAACATTTAACATGGAAAGATCACATGGAAATGCTACTTAGCAAACTTAAATCATCCTTATATTGTGTGATGAGAGTAAAACCATATCTAAACAAAGAATCACTATTAACACTTTTTCACTCCTTAATTCTAAGTCATATAAGATACTGTATTACAACTTAATGTTTTGGTCATAACGTTTTACTAAATAAGCTTCAGAAAATCTGCAATAAGTTTATGAAAATGATATTTATTTCAAAATCTATTAAGAATTTAAAGAAAACAAAAATAACCAACATTATGTACAACATACAACAACTTTATAAGTTAAACATTCCTATTTTCATGTATAAATTTTTTAATAAACAATTGCCTACAGCGTTTAACAATGTATTTCAAACAAAAACATCCAATGTGATCACAAGGAGCAACTCTCAAATTATATCCATATCATGTAAAAATACGGTCTCCAAACAATCTATTAAATACATTGGATCTAAAATTTGGAACCAATTGCCTGCCAGCATAAAAAAGAGTAATTCATTGAGTGCATTCAATAAAAAAGCAAAAATTTTCTTTCTTGAAGAACTATCTAACACCTAAACTACTTGCTTCCGCATGCAACTTGTTGCTGGTTTTCTTTCTTTTATGTTTCAGGAAATCATCTACATGTATATGTTCGAACAAAACAGTGCTCCGACGATTCAACTGCCTTACCGTCACTGATTGGAATAATTTTGCAAGAAATTTGTCTTGACTTTATATCAACACGTTTATAATTTCATTAATCTTTCGTTCAGTAATGACAATATTATTTAATTCTCTTTTTTTTTTTTCTGCTTGTGTGTGTTTGTTGTACTGAGGCATTTGTTCTTTGAAATGATCATATGATCCAGAACAGGATTTCTTTCGGTGGATTTGTTTGCCTGTTCGGCTGGTGGAGTATGTTCAAGCTTTCACTGATTTTGAGGCTTGATCATATTCTATGAGCCACACTCTGCTATGGTCCCACCAATGCACCGCCCCCACGGCAGAGTTTCGTTTTTATCAAGTGACCTCAACGTAACTTAATTTTTAATGTGTTTCTTATTTTTATCTTCCTTTCTTTTCTTTCTTTCTTTTTTTTCTATAATTAAATTTATATTGAGGTGAAGTAACCTTGCTTCTTGTAATACAACGTCTATAAAATAATTCATTGCTATCTTAGCAAGCTACAACGTACATTCGTTTTGTTGCTTCTTCCTTTTTCTAATCCGCAGTCTTACGTTTATTATTAAATTATAGTTGCATTTTTATTATGTGGCGGAGCAGAAATAAAAGAAAACTGAACTGAACCGAACTGAAGATATATATAGAGTATTCAATTACAGTATTATTCAAATTTAAAGCAGTAGAAACAACGATCATCAAAAGGTCCAAGCAACAAAAGTTTAGATTATGGTAATGCTTGTGTTGTCGATATACGTGTTATTTCGCCCTTAAACTTTTAATTTGTCACTTATCTTTTTTGTTGGCAACACGGTGGCGTAATTCTTTGTCTTAACTGAATTAAGCACATGTCGAGGTGCTAGCTAAGATATGCTTATGTTCTTTATGTATCAATTTTAATCTATAAATTTGAAAGATAATAACCAATGTTCTATTTGCTAAATTAACTTTATATGTTAATATTATATTGTACTTGTTTCAGACTGTGAAGTATTAGTCTAAAACCGCCGGACCAGTTACGATAACTTTATTAAATTACAATATTGATATAAACTGTGTCGGGTAACCTCTTCTGTGCGAGAGAAGTTTTAGCTGGCTCCATACCCTCACGGTCGGTGTTCAAATAGGACGAGAGAGAGAGAGAGAAAGATCTAGCGAGTCTCTGTGTCTCTTATATCTTTCGATTGTCTGTCTGTGTGACAAATTGTGTGTGTCTCTCTCTCCGTTTTCAGCTTGTTTAACAAAATTAAAACTTTTAATCATTAATATACAGGGTGTCCGTAAAGTTACTATACAGACACCCTGCAGTACAGTAAGATATTGTATTAAAATATTTATTTGTAACAAAAGAAATAACACCTTTATGTTTATAAAAATCTCAGAAAATACATGTGTTACATCCGAAAAGACTGTAACCATCAAGGCAAACAATTTCTATGACAAATATTCAAATTGGAGGCCTTCCGCTTTAATACATTCTCGACAACGTGACACCACACTATGACAAACTTTGGTGCACAAGTCACGATCAAGGTTGGCAAATGCATCAATAACAAATTGTCGAAGATCTTCAACACTTCTTGGCTTGGTTAATACAATAAAACTATATAGTAACAAAAACTATTACATATAATACAATGAAACTGTATAGTAACTTGTAAGACTGTATAGTAACTTTACGGACACCCTGTATAATAATAATAGCCGTTATTATCACAGCCCATTAGAATTTTTTAAACGAAAGCAAGAATCACACATAGACACCAAAACATTACTCTAAACAGTTGTTGATTAATACGTAGATTCTGCAGTATGTTTAACCTCTTTTGTATACGGACAATAATTGCCATCAACAATGGCCCACTTAGTAGGTTCTTTTTTATTTTTTGCCTCTTAGAATAAAGGTAAAAGTTTTTTCTTTTGCTGATATAATAAATGAGGTAAATGTTCTGTAATATAAACAGATTTACTAGTCTTTCTTTTCTACGAGCTAAGAGAATGACCTGGTTAGTTTACTTGCAGCTTTGAGGATTAATCTTTTATCGAATGTATTGGCCAGTTTAAGAATAATTGGTCTTGTAACTTTTTGTTTCTGTTTAAAGATAGGTCGCTGCGGGAGACGATGGCAATCAAAGAGAGAGAGCGAGTTTAGATCTATCTCTAGTCCTTCAGTAAAAAACTTTGCTAATACTGTCTTTGTTTAGATTGTAATTTCCCAAGCTTCTTTCGATTTGTTAAGACCATGTATTAGTATATTTAACCTTTTGCTGTATAATTCGCGCAATAACTCTTTTTTTTTATTAATTTTTAGAGTTTGTTCAATTTGTTTGACCTTGTTCTCCCGTTTTATAAGATCGTCTTGGGTTGGTAGATACTTGATTTTATTATCTAATTTTTCGATTCTTTTGTTTAAGGTGCTCTCAATCTGGTTGAGTCGATTTTCAAAATTGTCAATTTTTTTTCGATTCTTTCAATTCTTGTCGACATCTTGTTAATGATCTTTAGTTTTATGGCAAGCAAGAAATTTACTATAAAAAGATGAGTATAGGGAATCACTCCTAATTCTGCCACTGCTTTAATGAATATAACCAAAATCACTTTTGGCCTGCAATTCAATTGATCGAGAAAATGCACACACAGGGGTAATTTGACCTCTTACCATCGAGGCAAATGACACATTACTGTGCAAAAGTACAAAGACTCATTTGATTTCGACCAATATCACATTGTTACTTCGCTGTTTACGACCGCATTGCGCTAATTTTCAACAGCCAGGACAATTACTGGTGAAAATTGACTTGGTAAAGTGCAAACAATAATCAAGCTAGCTAATTTGAGAAAAAAAAAAATTATTATCTAGACACAAATATTAGAAGATTGAAAGCATAGTTTGGGGGCCTCAATTTGTAAAAAAGGTAATCTTGTCATAAAACAATAGAAAAAAATTTTTTTAAAGGTATAGCTTAGCTTAGTGCATATAGCCTAATTAAGAACAGAAAATACTATTAACGAATATATTTATTTTGCCAAACACACAAACATAAATTTTATGATATAGACATACGGTAATGTTAAAAGAAAATTGAAATATGTGTGAAGGCAGGGGGCACTGAAGAACATACGTTATCAAGTCAAGTGCCCCCACATCCAATACAGTCAAAAAACAAAATTTACATTCAGTATTTTACTACATATACTGATACAAATCTTTTGATGTAAAACCAATGCAGTAAAAAAGAAAAAAATTAGTGAAAAATAACAACTCAGAAAAAGGCTACAATGAAAAGAATAAAATTTAGTACTGATCTATTAGGTGCTGTTTGTACGCTTTTTTGAAAGAAACCCAATGCCTGTCTTTTATTGTGTCGTCAATCGAATACCAAAGTTTGACTCCACGGAAGGTGAGGAGCTGCTGTCCAATTGTTTTATATACACGTGGAAGAAAATAAGTTGATTTTTCTGTTTGTCTAGTGTTGTGAGAGTGTATTTCTTTTATTTTTTTGAATAGCTGAGCAAAAACAGCAGGTAATCTGTCAGAGTATAGCTGATACATAAATTTTCCTAATTCAAGATGATATATATCTGAGATTTTCAAAATATTTAATTGCTTGTACATTGTGTTGATTGGTGTGTAGATAGAGCTGAATGTTGCAATTCTGATAATGCGATTTAGACGAACTTCTATTTTTTTTGTTAACAGTTTTGTAGCAGTACCCCAAGTTAATATGCCATATTGAATTCGTGAATAAACTAGGTTATACTGTAATAGAGAAGGAAAAGAGTTTTTCTCGGAACATAATTGCGCAATCTACAGAACAGACCAGAGTATCTGGCAAGTTGACTAGATAAATTGTCAATGTGATTTGCCCAACACAACGTATCATCAAAAATTACACCTAAATACTTAATAGAATTTTCTCTTTGCAAGCGGGTTTTGTTCATAACTATAGTAAACTCATCTTTACAGGTTTTGTGTGGTTGGTTATTGTAGATGATGTAGTTAGTTTTAAAATAATTTAGAGATAATTTATTCATTCGAAGCCAAAAATTAACTTTTTTTAATTCATTATTAGCTTTATATTTTAACGAGTTTAAGTTCCTATCCGATATCATTAGAGCAGTATCACCTGCATAAAGTGTGGTATCAAATTCGGAGGCAAGAGGTAAGTCATTGATATAAAGCAAAAACAATAGAGGTCCAAGACAAGATCCTTGAGGAACCCCTGTTGTTATTTTTAATTTGTTTGAGTAATGACCTTGGACGTTTTTGTATTGATAACGATTGCTCAGATAACTTTCCATAAGATGAAGAGCTGTGCCTCGAATACCAAAATAGTGATACAACTTCCATAACAGAATCGTATGTTTAACCGTATCAAACGCTTTTGATAGGTCTAAAAATATGCAGCAAGTATATAGACCATTATCGATGTTTTTGATTAGTTTATCATGTATTGTACTTATAGCAAATTGTGTTGAGGAGTTAGGTCGAAAGCCAAATTGATTTTTGTTGAGAAGTTGATTTTTATCAAGATACGAAAACAGTCTGGAAAATAACATTTTTTCAAAAATTTTGTCAAATTGCGATAATAACGAAATGGGTCTATAATTAGTAGGCATATTTTGATCACCTTTTTTATAAATGGGGATAACCTCAGTTATTTTTAAGCAGTTCGGAAATACACCTGTTTCTATACATAAGTTAAATAAGTTACTTATTATCGGAGAAATAATCAACTTGCCATATTCAATAAATTTAGTTTCAACATCAGTGTACCTTTGAGCTTTCTTATTTTTTAGTCGATCAATTATTGAACATACTTCGGCGTTTGTGGATGGAGATAAGAATATTGAGTTAAAATTACAACTATTGGGTTTGGTCATTTTTATATGTGAAGGAGTTGCAGGAATATCTTGTGCCATTTTGTACACAACGCTTGCAAAGTGCTCGTTTAAAACGCAGGCAATTTCTTCAGGTTTCGTTGTTACATTACCTTTATCATTTAAAAGTTTTGTTGGAAAAATACGTTTTGAATTTTTCAGTTTGCATATTTTATTGATTGTTTGATATAATTTTTCAGAGTTATGCTTTTCTTCAGTAACACTTTTATTATAGTAGTTTCGTTTTGCACCTTCAATTGCTCTGTTTAGAACATTGCGATATTTTTTATATTTGTCGAATTGATAATTGTTAGGGTGCATAAGAAATTGTTTATACATTTTATTTTTGAGTTTAATCGATTTTAGCAGTCCTTGGGTAAGCCACGGTTTACTTTTAATTTTTTTTCTTTTCTGGTTGCTCTTCGTCGTGGTGCATGAAAATTTACAATATCAGTAAATAATTTTACAAACTCTTCAAACTGATTATGCGGCGAACGAGATTCTGTAACATACAGATCACCTAATTGTTTAATCAAATCTTGGCAAAATAATTCTTCAGAAAAATTTTTCATATCACGAATGTAAATTTCCTCTGATTTCTTTTTTATATATTTAATATCTTTTATGAAAATAAAAGTAGGAAGGTGATCCGATATGTCACACAATGCTATACCACTAAATATCAAGCGAGTGAAATCATTTGTATATATGTGGTCGAGAAGCGATTTTCTACTTACTGAAATTCTTGTTGGTTTATTGATGCAACACTTGACTGAGTAACCTAGAAGATTGTTGGCATAGGTTTTTATAATTTGATTACAATGAGATTGTAATAAATCTATATTAAAGTCACCCATTAAGTAAAATTCCATTTTTTTATTACTCATGTTTAAAAAATTTTTTTCGATTGCTTTTGTAAAGAGTTCAATTTGGTTAACAAGGTATCCTGGATGACGATAGACGACTCCAACTGCAATTGATTTTTTATTTGTTTCGACTTCTATCCAAATATTTTCAACAAAATTGAGTTTTAAAGCACCGAGAGAAGTCTTTTGTAAATTGGAATCCTAACATCAAAGTTAAGAGCTAAAATTAAATAGAAAATCCGAATAATATAAAACCAAAAGTAATAAAATGCCAAAGAAATTGACAAGAATATTAAAGCACTAAGAGAACTCCTTTGCAACTCTTTTGGAAATTTGGAACTATCAAAATCAAAAGCCAGAATTAATTAGAAGAATTTCGGACGCCAGCGAAGTAACTGAATGACGTCGCCTATGTAGCCTACATAGAAATATCAACAAATTTGTCCTAAAATATTTTGATGTTATTTGAAAAGATTCTTGAAAATGGAACCTATTAGACTAAAAATGATAATACGGGGAGCTTCTGGAAAACTTCGAAAGAGACTAACTATTAAATAATGACTAGAAAACTTCAAAAAGAAATAAACTGTTAAGAAATGACTAAGAAATCCATAAAATTTGATTATTGACAAGTTATCAAGCATAACACCTTCATCGCCCTTTATATACAGTTTCAAAGTGACACTGTATGTGAATTTTAAAGATCTTTGGTTTTATGGCAAGCAAGAAATTTACTATAAAAAGATGAGTATAGGGAATCACTCCTAACTCTGCCACTGCTTTAACGAATATAACCAAAATCACTTTTGGCCTGCAATATATTCAATTAATTCAATTGATAAGGTTAAATCAGGTAAAAAAAAAAAAGAAAAAGTTTTCACCCGGAATTGGGCTCAGATTTCTAGCTTTTGTCCCTAAAATCAGTAAAAAGCTCTTCACCATAAAAAAAAAAGCTCTTCACCTGAATTCACGGTCTCTTTTGTGAATTTCCTTCCTCAAATCAGTTCTTGCTTAATAAAAACGGTCTTCGCTCCGAATAATAGCCTACATATTTCACGTGTAAAAAGCGCAATATTCGACGTCCCCAGATAATTTTTTCTGGCTGTTGAAAATTAGCGCAATGCGGTCGTAAACAGCGAAGTAACAATGTGATATTGGTCAAAATCGAATGAGTCTTTGTACTTTTGCACAGTAATGTGTCATTTGCCTCGATGGTAAGAGGTCAAATTACCCCTGTGTGTGCATTTTTTCGATCAATTGAATATATTGCAGGCCAAAAGTGATTTTGGTTATATTCATTAAAGCAGTGGCAGAGTTAGGAGTGATTCCCTATACTCATCTTTTTATAGTATCTTGTTAATGGTTGCTAGAATAGTATTTATTTTATTTTCTATACCTGCCATTTAATATTTTCTTATTGTAATCTCAATTGTTGGTTGATTTTTAGCGCTCTAGAGATCTGCTTTCTATAGTCAATGTAATCACTCAACTCGCGCTTTTTTTTAAGCTCTGAAATACATCAGTTCACTAGCTTGCAATTTTCTAAATTGAATATTAGCAATGAATAAACACAGGGAGCCACGCGAATAGAATTTGTTTGAAGTTGATTTTAGTCTTGTTTTGAAATTAGTAAAACCTTTCATCCAAGGCAAGGTCTAACCCAATATTTCTCAACCTTTTTTCAATTGCGGCACATTTTTGAAATTTTTCAAAAATCGCGGCACCTTTAGACCATTTTTATTAAATTTTGTTTCCAAAATCAGGTAAAAAAAAAAAGAAAAAGTTTTCCCAGGAAACAATGTGAAATTGGCACGATATTGTATCGGTATTCTTTTACGATACATGCATGTATTGGCCCAATACTGTGTGATAATCGTTTGCACACAGTATGGATATTGGCCCAGTATCGTATATACGGTGTATCTAATATCGAGCCGATACAGTGCTGATACAATGCTACAGTATAGGTTGTATATTGGGCGAATGTTGTTTGCACACAGTATGGATATTGGCGCGGTATCGTATACGATGCACCTAATATCGAGCCGATACAGTGCTGATACAATGCTACCTGATGTCGTTTGCTCACAGTATAGATATTGGCGCGGTATCGTATATATGCCCCTAATATCGAGCCAATACAGTGCTGATACAATGCCACAGTATAGGTTATATATTGACCTGATGTCGTTTACTCACAGTGTGGATATTGGCGCGCTATCGTTTGTCCGTTGCATTTGATATAGAGCCGTTATTGTTATTTTCAGACAGCCTTTCATCATTATATGATTTAAGCTATACGTTAAAATTATATTTCATCACTAAAATTTTTCTAACAATTTGTCTAATATTATAAAAAACGGTCATAATTCCAAATTATCAGTTTCTTTTATTTTTAAGTAAATTACATGAATCATAATTTTATTGAGCTAATGTTTTCTTCCACCACTCCGGTCTCGCCAGTTGCGCATCCATTTGCTGCAATCTTTTTCAATTTCAGCTTTAGTGGCATTTGGATTGCTGCCCAAAATTGCATCTGAAATAATTGCAGAGATATAAAAAAAAGCAAGTTTATACATTTCATATTTACACGCAAATTTTACAAATTATCTGCAGACTACAAAGCAATGAACATTAGCATAAAAAATTTATAGCTTTTTTGTGAATTTTAAATTAATTGGCTCGTTTTTGTGACAAGTTGTAAACACATTGCAATGTGACCTGGTGAAAAAAATTGTAGACATAGTCAGATTACAGACATTGAAAACAAGTTGTACATCTTTTTACTTTAGGGCAGGGTTTCACGCCTGCGGCACATTTTGGAGCCTTTACAAAATTCTTTCTTGAGACCTTTCATGGCACACTTAGACAAGAGTACAAATCTTGATTTTCGTCCCTACAAAGTAATGTTTGCTAAAAAGGTTTTTACTTTAAATCTGTCTCGGAGTTCTTACTTTTGTTTCTAAAAAGTAGTGTCTACAAAAAAAGGATAGCGGAGCAATGGTTCAATGTTTTTTAAAAAGTTTTGCGGACACAGGTTGAGAACCACTGCTTTAGGGGACTGGCCGGGACGTTGAGTGATATGTTTTGTATATAAGTCTAGCAACACAACTAAACTAATAAATACAGTTAATTTTTGAACGTTTTCAGCTTCTTAAGCTCTTTTTAAAAAAAAAAACTGGAACTTAAAATAAATTTTAACAATATTGCGTTAAAATTAAATAATTGCTTTTCTTTGTTTTCAAGCGTTATTTTTAAAATATATTTTAAGTTTAAGATTTTTTTTAAGGACATAGAAAGCCAAAAAATTTTGAAGATGACATTAAAGTTTTTTTTTTAATTCATTTAAGTACATTGCAGTAGCGGTTTCAGTATAGCGCAAAACAAGTGGCCGCACCAAACCTCTCGTAAAAAACGTCATTAATTTTTTCCTTTCCTAAACAAAAATTGGTCCCCCTTTCACCGTAGCACCATCACAGCTTTACAAAGCTGTTCAATTAAAATTAAAACCTTTTTTTGGTCTTCAATTTTATGAAGCTTTAAAAATTTTTAAATTCATGTCCTTAATTAAAAGTCTGCGCTCTAATCTAAAGAAAAGACATTAAAAATAGCGTAAAGTTTTCGTTTTAAAAATGTAATTATTTTGTTTCAGAGAGTTCCTATAAAAGGGCCTTCTTTTTTCTTTCAAGCACAAGCCCCTTTCTTTTTGTAAAGCCATTATTGTATATGTACCATTACTAATATAACAACACTATGATCAAATAAATTTTCTCTTTATTAAAATTCTAAATTAAAATTTGGTTTGACAAAAACAAAATACATATATATGAAGTTCAAACTTACGTTTAACAGCTTGTGAAAGCTTTAAAGATGAAAAACCTTTTTTTTTTCTAGATTCATTCTCCGTTTCTAACCACTTTTACCCGACCAGTTGTAGAATTGGCACAATTCAATACTTATGATGTTCTGCATCACTCTCCAACAATTATCTTTGAGGTTATTTCCTCCGATAATTTTCAAGCGAGAAATCTACAAAAATTAAAATATTAAAAAAAAAAGATTTAAAATACGGTTATGTAAAAAACCTCGGGTAACCCAAATTCGATTTGCAGACAAAATCATCCGATTTAGGCAAAACTCCGGATAATCCCAAGCTTTTTATTTAAAAATTATAATTGTACTGTTTTATCCGAGTAGAGCAAAATTCTGCATTAACCGAATCCGGATTAACAGAAGTCTACTGTATATTTTTTCCAGGTAACAATTCGCATTTAAGAATTTTTTTCAAGGCAAACTTATAAGAAAGTAATTTTATGAGTGGTAGTTAAAAATGTTTTAATCAATATCCTATGAATTTCGAATATATTTAAGTTCTATAATTGCAAAATTAGTAATTTATTTATTATAAAAAATAACTGATGGTTTAAATTACTCCAAAAATATTCCACAATCATTTGATTGCTATTTAGAAAAGGTAAAAGGAATTTTATTTTTTAAAACAATTGCAATGCGGTTAAATCAGAATAAAATGTCTTACCAAAACGTCCATTACACGTTTATCCTCCAAACTTTTTTCCATTGAATCAATTTCTTCTATACTTTTTAGTGGCAGATGTATGCCCTCGGGGAGCTCGAAGAAAGTCTTTTGAGGTTGTTTACTTTGAGCAATTTCTTTGCGCAACGATTTTAGCTCCTCCATTATTAATTCCATGTTAACTTTAATATTTGATAATTCGCGGAGTACACAATTTTGTCTCTTGCATCTAAAAAAATTTGTTATATCTACATTTTTGTGTAAGGCATATAAAATTTTATTGTTGTTGTTGTAGTTAATTTACCAGCACATATCAACCTCTCCAAAAACCTACCTTCTTTATCACGAATCAAATTTTTCGGTGTCACTGGAGTTGAATTAACGAATTCTGCTGAAACACAAAAAAGTTAAATTTTCAATCAACTAATTTTTTTACTTTCTGGTACAAATACAATATCAAATGAAAAAAATATAACAAAATAAAACTTTACTAAAATTTATGAAAGAATAAAGGGCCGAAGCTTTTAGTACGCTCTGGTCAATATTTATCAGAAGAAATCGTTGCAATCATCAAAACCCAAAATCGATGTTTTATTTATAGCAATTAAGAGCATTGAAATCAACTTACGGACTTTATTGGACAGTATTAAGAATTAACTTCAAAATTTTTGTTTTGAGATTACACTTTGTTATAAAAAGTTATGAATCGCCTCGGTTAAGCCTTTTTTACAACAAATTTTATACCATCTAAACTAAAATACAATAGAGAACAATATTTTGTACAAGTTTTTGATAAACTGTGAAAGCTAAATCAAGGTTTTAAATTAAAACAATTTTACTGGCTATTTTTTTGTAAAAACTCTTGACTTGATTCGAAGGATAATAAATCGGTTCCACTGTTAAGCTGACTGATTGTGACAACAAAAAATAATAGTTTTACCCTAAAATATTTACTTCAACGCCAAAGTTAGTTTTCTATGAAAAGTCGCACTAAACCATAAAGTAATCAAAAATAATAATACTCACTATGCTGAATGACACGATTTGACGAAGTCGAGTTTTCGCGCTGGAAAAAAATGTTACTTTCGCACATTGAGTCAGTAATATCAGGTGGAGAAGGTAATTCCGTGCGCATCCGTTTACAGCGAACTGCTTTCATAAAAAAAATTATTAGATTATTGTCAAACTTTTAACGATAAGAGCAAAAAAAAAATTAGAGTTAGTTAATCTTATTGCAGTTAAAACAGCGTTTCTTAATCGAGTCAATGGATATTTTGTATATACTGTACAGTATGAACCAATAGAAAGAAGTAAATAAGGGGTAATTCAGCAAAGGATAGAAAACTCTCAAAAAGAAGCAGGTAATTAGACAGAACTATATTTTAATTACCAAATAGTACAATGCCAACAAAATGCGCAGTGTGATGCCTCGGAGAGTTGATAAAAGCATTAATGGAGTTAAAAAATTTTCTTTCAAAACACACCTTTAATATGCTTTATATTGGGTTAACTTGCACGAACCTCAAAGTGCAAAAAAGTTGCTTTTAGAAGCTTTGTAGCGCGAACGTTCAGGATCATTCTAGTAACTAATTACAACTTTTCCAACTAAATATAATTTAGTTCGATTTTCTTTTATTTCTGCTCTGCCACATGTAAAAGTACAAATATAATTATTTAATAACAAACCTGATTAAGGCTGTGGATTAGAAAAGAAGCACAAAACAAGTGTAACTTGTAGCTTGCGAAGATAGTAATGAAATTTATTTATAGAATTTGTATTACAAGAAGCAGGCCAGCACTACCTCAATATAAATTTTTTTCACACAAAGAAAAACAAAAAAGCAGAAAAAAACATTGATTCATTTGATAAATATAAAACTCTGCCATTAAAGCGTGCATTGGTGGAATCATAGCAGAGTTTGGTTCATAGAATATGATCCAGCCTCAAGTTTAGTGGACGTTTGAACACACTCTATCTAACAGATATTTGCATTCTAAATAGATATGGTGCTATGTTGTGATAGATAAGCTTAAATTCGACGCTCAGGATTAGATTCGTAGAGGAATCGGCGTTTGGACGTACGATTTTTACTCAGTTGATAAAAAAAAAATTTTTCCTTGCAAGTTTTCAAGATTGACTGATAACTGAACGATAGCATGAGTTACGCTTCTGTTTTGATTACATTTTATTTTGTATTTGAACAAAAAAAGGTCAACAATCCAATTGGGGTAGATTCGAAAGGTTAAAAAACTCAGCTGTCAAAATTTACCAAATTTAAACAACTTTTTTACAGCTACTCTATGCAATTTTTTAACTCAATAAAAATAGTCAAAATTAGAAAAAAATGATAAAGGTTACGCTTCAGAAAAACACGAACCGGCCAAGTAGGCTACTTAGCTTATATAGTCCGAAAACAGGATAAACAAAAGTAATGTAGGCCAGAAAGGCCTGAAAAATACTCTATGCCAATAATGTAATAAGTTTGTGATTATGGGAAATGCTGCAAAAAACTTCGAATAATGAAATTATCTATCTACTTTTAAAATTTGTTTTATTATATAATTAGTTCATCCGCTTCTCGATATTTTTCACTATTTGTGAATGATGACGTTCACACATAGCGATAGCAAAAATAACAAATAGCAAAAAACATCTCGCTCGTTCGACGCACGTGATCAGCGCCAAGGACCTCAGTTAAATAAATCTTGCAAATACAATGCAAAAAATCAATATGTTCTTGTTATATGATACTTGGGCTGATATAATAATTTTTTTGGTGAATAAAATTCAAAACTCAATAATTGGGGTGAACAATATCAAATACATTTAAGAAACACTGAGTTAAAACTTTCCTTTTTAATTCGGGGGAAAGAATCGCGATAAAGTTTAAAAGCTCGTATTACTATAAACGTAAAAAAATATCTAAAAAATAGCATAGCTCAAAACGGATTGAAACAAAAAATATAAAGAGCTAAATAGAAAATACACAAAGAAGAAAAAATTTTGGGTAGAAGTTTACATAGCCTACTTTTGAAGCGTGAATTGTTATCTTTTTCAGAATCAGAAGTTGCTTCGGATTCGCTTTCCACAAGTTTTGCTGGTTTTTTGCGTTTTTTCCTAAAAATAAAACTTTTATCATTAAAAAGCAAAAACGCTCTTATCTGAAGTTAGCTTGTCTTTGATCAACACATCAAAACAACTTTTTTGAAAAAGTACGATTTGTCATTCGAAAAAAGTAGAATAACCAAGTCTATGTCTTTGTATTATGCAACAGTTAAAACACGACACAACCATTGTTGGCAGCGTGGTCGAGCCAGAGTGCCGTGTGTATGATCAACATTGTCTCGGTTCAAAACCTACTCGCGCCATTCTGTTGTGTCCTTGAGAAAAACACTTTACGGCACTTTTCCTGCTAGGTGGTCTTGGCAACTAGTTCTAAAATTTAAACATATCTTCATTAAATTACAAGCGGACAGCAATATCTTGGCATTTCCGAAAGCAGGTCGAGGTAATTGCTTACCCTATTTATTAGCGCCTCAGTCGCTTTCCTACAAGTCAGGAGGATAAATATAGAGATAAATAAAATAAAAAGTAATAAACTTTTACCCAGCTGAAGTAAAACAGTATCTTCATCCTCTAGAGCAGTGTTTTTAACCTTTTTTCGTTTGTGGCACACTTTTGAAACTCATGAAAAATTGCGGCATTTTAAACCATTTTTACTAATTTTTGTTCCCAAAATTAGGTAATCTCTAAAAAAAAGGTCTTCATCCAGAATTGGGCTCAAATTTCTGGTTTTCTGGCATCCAGAATGGAGTTTTTTTTCCTGAATTCAGTTGTTTTTTAACTATGCGGGTGCTCTAGACGCGATATATAATTAGTATCTTCTGACGTTAGCGGCGCACTTGAGCTAAGATTCTTGATTTTCGTCCCCAAAATTATGTGATCTCATAAAAAAAGTCTTCACCTATGTTAAAGTGCCGATTTCCTGCTTTTAATCTCAAAATAAAGAAAAAACGCTTTCGCCACAATTTTCCGCTTTGATTTCCTCATTTTGGCCGCAACAATAAGCTGTTCTCTAATAAAAAGTCTTCACCTAAATTCACGCTTTTTCTTGTCAATTTCCTTCCCAAAACCAGTTCTTTCTAAATTAAAACGGGTCTTCGCTCCGAATCTCAGTCATTTCACGTGCAAAAACCAAAAAATTCGACTTTCCTAGATAATTTGTTTCCGAAATCTTTTGTGACACACCTGGAAACTTCTCACGGCACACCGATTGAGAAACACTGCCCTAGAGTATTTCTACAACCATTTTTTTGCAAAATTTTTCTTAAGTAATACCTGCATTAAACCAAAAATTATTTCAGCTATGTTTTAGTCGATCAAATATATTATTAACGTTTATCATCAAACCCGTCCTTTTTTCTTTCCAATTGTCAGAAGATGCCGCTCTAGAGCAATCTAGCTCGACCCACTGTTTTAAAAAGGAAGGTACTGTACAACTATATTGTTGAATTGTTTTCAGTTTTGTAAAAGTGATGTAATTATAACAAAAAACTTCTTGTTAAGGCTACCCAAGTCATGCAAAATGTTTTTTTCAAGTGCACAATGGTATGGCTGGGGCAGTAGTTAAAAACAATCTTGGGTGTCCAGCTTTTTGTGTATTGAAGACACAAAGTTAAGAAAGTATTTATAAGCACTCAAGATGCTTTTGCTTCAAATCAAAATGAAAAAGCATTAATTTATCAATGTCAAGTGAAAGCTAAAAAAGATTTTAGTTTTAAACAAAAGTCAAAATTCATCGCGTTGATTTTTAAGTTAAGATAAAGGCTCGAAAACCAATTTTGACCACAAAAGTTGGCGCTTTTGTGGTGGTGAGCTGGGGATTAAACGTTTGATTAACATTTCCGCCAGCCTACAAAAAACAAAAATACAGTGCAGCAGTTAATTTTGAAACAGTGAATTTTTTTTGGTCCAAAGTTGATTCTTTCAAAAAATTTGGGCGTGTTTGCAAAAATTATGGTTTGGACAATGCTTGCGTAATTTTTGACAAAACAGTTCTTTCCTTGAGTATTTTGGTCCGCAGTATCATGGCTATGGCCAGAAATACGTTATACAATAGAACTTGTTACCTGTTAAGCGTATATTTGTCAAGGCTTGCATCAAAATTGCCGATGGAGAGAACACTACTATTATACTGCAGCAACAATTAAGATTGTTTTTACCGCAATGCAGTATTTGGAGAGTAACTATAAATAAGTTGGCTTACAATTGACACTTTTACATTAGCATTGTTTCTCAACTTATGATAATATTTTGATAGTTGAACCATTCGCCAAGATTAGTACAAAAAGCAAATTATACCTTTACTTGGTAGGTCTACTTGTGTGTAATTTATCAATTTACAACTTAAAAATCTTTGATCTTACTTTTGAGTAATCGTTCTGTCGTTTTCTGATGCAAGGTCTGATTCCTCCTGGGCTAATTTTGCCTTTTTATTTGCTTGTTTGAAAGTATCTAAGATAATCTTTAATTTGTGATTAAAAAGGTTATTGTTTGACTAATTATTTTTCACTTACAACAATTGCTGTTTGGTAAACACCGTATTGCATACGATTTCCAAGTCATTGGATCAGGACTTGCCTTTGTCCTTATGGCATGTGCAATGTCACAATTACCCGAATTCGGCCAGTAAGCTTCAGAATCGGAAATAAGCCAATTACTTGGAATACACTCAACTTCATTTGTGCTGGTGAAAATTACAACAACATACATTTTTTAAAGAGTTGCTATCTGCACAATGCATAATAAACTTTTTATTCATAATATAAATAACTGAATCTCTTCTGGTTTACAACATATTTAATCAATCAAAAAAATTCCTTCTATTCAGAGGTTAAATTAAGTTATTCGATCGGTAGTTCAATTTTAAGGAAATCAATTATTTATTAAGTGTTGAAAAAGTAAATCTGAATTCACTTCAAATAATATCATAAGCATAAACTTTTCAAATCAAGTAAAAATTAACGTTACAATTGTGTTACTTTCAAAGAAACAGCCTATTTTAAACCCCAAAGAGGAACACATTATTTACGTCATAAGAAATCATGGCTACCATAGTATTGGAATAAAATTTGCTTTACTCAAAAAAAGTACGTAAATTGATTTTAACTATTTAATTAAATAAATTTTAACTATTTAAAACTTAACAACTTTTCTAGCTTATTTTTTTTATCTCTGATTTTGAAGCGAGATTGAGAAAATAATCGCAATCAGAATCCAATATTTTATCATTTAGTTTGCAAAATTTATTTAAAAATAAAGAAACTGAACATTTTTCACTTTTAGTTGAATGGGGGCAAAGTAATATCGAAAATTATGTTGGCCTCACTGCCAACGTATGTTAACTTTGACCTACTTAGTCAAGATTACGAGTATTAATAACCTGACGTCAATAATGATACTAGTTTCTTAAAGAAAATCCTTCCCTACTTCAGAAAGTTCGTCTTCTGGTTGGTGAATGTCTTCAGGAGAGTTCGTTGGATGAATCTCTCCAATCCTACCTATTCCCTATAACTTACTAATTTCCCGACTAGAAGTAGACACAACTAGTACATCTGTAATCAGTACATCGGTTATCGTTATCAATTTTTTCCCAAACGTAGAGACTAATTTTGTTAACTTCCAGCGTAAATGCCCAGCTCTGATGATTAGCGGCCTGAGAAAGCTATAAATATCAAAACAGGAACTGTCGGAACGATGAAAGAGCAAATGAACTGGGTCATAATTTCGCGGCAAGCTTTGATCTAGCGAGTTAGTTTTAATCACTTTAATCGCGGCAAGCTTTTATCTAGCAAGCTTTAAGACCCGTTTCCACTACGAGCGTGGAAAAGAGCATTCTTTGTCTCTTTTATTGATCTTCGATTGAAGCGAGCGGTTAAAATTGAAGCGAGCGGTTAAAATTGAAGCGAGCGCAAAAAAAAGCAATAAAACAAACAAAGAATGCTTTTTTCCACTACGAGCGTGGAAAAGAGCATTCTTTCTGTCTTTTATTGATCTTCGATTGAAGCGAGCGGTTAAAATTGAAGCGAGCGCAAAAAAAAGCAATAAAATAAACAAAGAATGCTTTTTTCCACGCTCGTAGTGGAAAAGAGCATTCTTTCTCTCTTTTATTGATCTTTAATTGAAGCGAGCGCAAAAAAAAAGCAATAAAACAAACAAAGAATGCTTTTTTCCACGCTCGTAGTGGAAACGGGCCTTTAATCTAGTGCTTTGAAAACTAAAAACTAATCTGCTCGAGGCCTTGCATTTGTTAGCCTTGTTGTGGAAGCATGTTTCGGAAGAAACAATTCAAAACTGTTTCAAGAAAGCTGGTTTCTCGTGTACCACTACAACCACAACAATAGAGGACATTGTAGCTAAAAAACCAAGTGACATGACGCAAACCGACTTTGAGGAGTGGATGGCAGTGGACAATAGCCTCCAGGTGGCTGCAAAGTTAACGGAGGCCGACGTCTGCTAGTGTCAATCTCTACTCTACAATAAGCACTGCACTAGCGCACATACTCGCTATAGACAATGTCATGATCGACAAGATTGTGTTCATTGTTCCTATCCCGGGCACCTCTCGAACGAACCATTTCTTTCAGGAAACCAGCCCGATGAGCTTAGCCGACTAAACGAATTTGGATAACAACGCTTAATGTCACATGATGATAATTTAAAACTAAATAAAGATTAAATTTAAGAAATTTCTAATACCAAGCAAGTGTAAAATTAAATACGGATTTTTGTTAATGGCATATTAGTACTCCAAGAAATAAGTTGAAATAAAGACAAATAATACAGCAAAAAACTTTTTTTTGTAAATTTGTAATTTGTTCTCAAGGTTTTAGGCACGATTGCATTACTATAGTTGTTTTCAAACAAATACAAATAAATTTGTTAGAAATTGTTTCAGCCGTAATTGGTTAGGATGGCGTTCAGCGTTCCAAATCGTGCACTTAAATATGTCAGCTTGAGTTAGGGTTGCCAACTGTGACAAGTTTCAATAAAGGACATATGGAAAATAGATATAAACATAATTTTCAATCCCATCTACATCACTATATATGCATATCTATCTATATATGCATATCATATCTATCGCTATATATGCATCAGTGGCGTGCCGTAACCTCTGAGTCTGGCCATGCAATTTGCATGCCAAAATCTGATCATGAAAATAGGTATGTTATGGGTGTGAGATTGTAACTTTTAGTCGTAATGTCATGGTGATCAAGAACAATTTTCGCCCTAGATTTTTGATGATCTCTCTAAAAAAAGGTCATCACTTGAAATTGTTGCCTGGTAATGCACTTTTTCTTCTAAAAATGCAGTGATCTCCAAAAAAAAAGTCATCACTTCAAACCAGTCTCCGATTTCTTACTTTTCGTCCTAAATTCGCGGTATTGTCTAAAATAACGCAAAAAAACGGGTCTTCGTCTCAGATCTGCCTCAGATTTTATCCCGAACAAGTAATATTTCTCATCGAATTGAACGATATCTACCTCATCGCGCAAAAGTTCGTCATGCAATTTCTAAAAATTTGGTCTTGCAACGCATGACTTGCATGCCCTGACCGCACGCTTCTGATACGCATCATAAAAAAATAAAAATGAAAAATAGTGTAAATCTTTTTATTTTTTAAAATTGTGTTTGGTTTGACTTTTTGCTGCTTTCAACAATTGAAGGTCATCTTTTGTTTTTTCAGCAAATTCTAAACAGCTGTCTTTGAAGTTAAAGTACAGGAATATGAAAAGCTCATTTTTTATTATTTCTGCAGAGCATCTGTTTCTTTCATTTCGCCATTTTGAAGAGATAACACTAAAAATCCTTTCACAGTATGCTGATAAACCATTTCTTCTAATGATTTAGGGGGAAGGGGCAAATAATTTTTTTTGAAAACAACTTGGAAAGTTGCTGGAGAACGTTTAGAAATATAAAAATGTTGATTCAGTGTTTGCAAAAATTAAATCAACTTTAAAATACACGTTCTAATCGCAAAATTAGCAGTAAGTAAAATGATATTTAAAATAAAGGACATTTCTATACTTCATAAAGGACAAGGATGGAAAGGGTTAAATAAAGGACTGTCCTTTCCAATAAAGGACGGTTGGCAACCCTAGCTTGAGTCCACATTTGCTCTTCTATTTTATTCATCACAATTCTTTTTTTTATTGACGTTCTTCTCACAATTCAACATAGTAACGTTGTATATGAATACGTGTGCCACTGTGACAGTCGGTACGTGGGTCGAACGTCTCAACGCTTGCAAGACAGAATTCGCCAGCATGTTCCGAGGTCTATTTGGAACAGAATCGGTCAAGAACGTAAACAACCAGAACGCCTAGGAAAACCAACTACAGTAATTCAACACCGCATTGTGACTCAGCGATTGTAAACTATTTATTACATAAACCAAAATGTGCATCTCAATGTAATGACAATCAATTTTTTATTCTTTCTAAAGCACGATCCGATTTTCATTTATCGGTTTTAGAATCAATTTTTATAACTCTTCAAAAACCTAATTTGTGCAGACAGAAAGACAGAGAGTTTATTTACAAACGTAAATTGTTATAAGTGTAAAAGAAAGGAAAAAAAATCTTTTCAAATACTACATCAGTTCTTGAATTCATTTCAGCGAGACCTCCTGAAGAGAGCTAGGCAAAAACGTTCAATTTTTTTCAAAACAGCTTTTTTTAAGGCTACTCAATAAGCAAAAGAGTTTTAAATGAAACATTTGCTTTCAAAAGCAAATTCTTTTTTTTTTAGTTTTTATTTCATCAATCAAGCAGCATGGCAAATACAGTAATTTATCCTCACTTTAATGTCAATGAAAAGATTAATTCAATATAATTCATTCTTTGTAAATAATTTTTACTTTAATTTATTTATAATAGGTCTGGTGATTTGGCAATGAATGTTAAAACAGAAATGGTAATTACAACAAATGAATGATATAATAAGTTACAACAGTAAAGTTAAAATCAAGTTTGTGTTATGCAACACATAGCAGCCTATACCTTCAATAGCTTTTAATAAATTTATAAGTAATTTATTTTATATTTAAAAAATTAAACTAGTCTAAAAAATGTTTTATAAAATGTTTTAATTTAAGATACTTTAATTTAAAGCTTTTACTTTAGCGCTACCTAACGGAACTAGTAAATAACGACACAAAATCGTATAAAGCAAATAAACCGAGATTGATAAGTTCAAAAAAAGGATCTTAAATAAAATCGAAACACAATGCATTTCCCCATAACATAAAAGAAATACATACTTGTGCAAGATACAAGATCCAAATTGTTTCATGCCAACAATGTTTTGCCACTGGAAATCCTTTTTGATTAATATACGGCATGGTGGTCGAACTCAAATAAGTAGAGGGCCACTTTTCTTCATCCTAATAAAAGTGCTGGCCGCAATCTCCCAAAAAGTATAATTAAAAGTTAGACTTTTGTTAAATTTAAAATAAAAACAACATTTACTTGTGTTATTAAGAGTGGTTACAATAATTGCAACACTTTGCGGCCCGCATTTTAAAGGTGCGCGGGACACATGCGGCCCGCGCACCGTATGTTCGACCACCCTGATATACGGTAAACGTTTAATTACCGAAAATCAATACATGAGTTAAATTGGTTCAATACCAAAAAAACAACATACATTAATAGAGGAGGGCAAATTTATGGCACGCACAGATTTTTTACTGGCACGATCAATTTTTTGGACAAAGACAAGGAATTCTTTGGGTAAAATTAAATTTTTTTGGCACGGATAATTTAGAACAATTTCCCTATTAAATATGAGAAAGGCGAAGTCGAATTGCAGGGAAGATCTTTTTTTTAGAGATCACCATGATTTTGGGAGAAAAATAGGTCCTACTTTACATGGTAATGTCTAAAAAAAACATCTTCACTTCAATTCGGCACGGTACTAAGTTGATAAAAAATGTTTTATATATTTTGGCATTTACAAAAAAGGTTTGTCACCCCTGCGCTAATATCTTAATAAAACAATAATTGTATTAATTAGATTAATAATATTAAATTGCATAATTGCATAAATTAAAACAGCAAACTTCTGTTAAATTAATAATGTTTTTAAATTTTAATAATGTCGTCTTATCAGTACATCAAAGCATTATCAAAAAGCAATACACAAACTATATTGGTCCAATACCACAGAAACGGTAAACTTTGTATTGTGTTGCGACATCAAAACTGTATCAAATCGATAATATTTTTCCAATTTAATACCGTTTCATTAATACATCAAAATCATTATCAAAAATCAATACACAAACTATGTGGGTCACGTACCGTAAAAACTGTACGATTTTATGTCACGTTACAAAACTCTAACTGCGCTGGAGCAACATTGTTTTACCAATGTTTAACAAAATTTTTAAACCAACTTTAAATTTACAAAAACTGTATTGGACCAAATACTATATTAATTTATACAAAAATACGATTCTAAAACTATATTGGTCCAATACCACAGAAACGGTAAACATTTGTATTGTGTTCCGACATCAAAACTGTATCAAATCGATAATATTTTTCCAATTTAATGCTGTTTTATAAGTACATCAAAATTATTATCAAAAATCAATACACAAACTATGTGGGTCACGTACCGTAAAAACTGTACGAATTTATGTCACATTACAAAACTCTAACTGCGGGGGAGCACACATTGTTTTACCAATGTTTAACAAAATTTTTAAACCAACTTTAAATTAAAAATACTTTACAAAAACTGTATTGGACCAATATAGTCCATACTATATTAATTTATACAAAAAAATACGATTCTAAAACTATATTGGTCCAATATAGTGCATACTATACTAATTTATACAAAAATACGATTGTAAAACTATATTGGTCCAATAATGTTTGCTTATCTTTTCCCGGTACCGATACAACCGATACTGTACTATACTGAAACAGTATCCGGCCAATAACCCTATGTTTCCTGGGATTCACCCGGAATTGGGCTCAGATTTCTAGCTTTTGTCCCTAAAATCAGTAAAAAGCTCTTAACCATAAAAAAAGTTCTTTACCTGAATTCACGGTCTCTCTTGTGAATTTCCTTCCCCAAATCAGTTCTTTCTTAATAAAAACGGTCTTCGCTCCGAATAATAGCCTACATGTTTCACGTGTAAAAAGCGCAATATTCGACGTCCCCAGATAATTTTTTTCGAAATCTTTCCTGGCACAACATTGAGAAACATAGATATACTGTATGTAGTAACATTGAAGCTTATAATTCAAAATAACATTACAACACCCAACTTTTTTCCTGGACTAGTGAATAATGTGCAATAGGTTGCGGCACCCCGTTTGAAAACCATTGGTCTAACCAGTGAAATTCTACAAAAAATAAAGTTGATACTTAGCGAAAATGTCGTGGAACCAAGTATTTATATTGCTTTGTTATCGACATTTCCTCCTCAATAAGAAAAAAAACGTCGGTGTGAAATATGTATATCAGAAATATCAGGTCCGGAATGAAAAAAAGAAATGGCATTGAAATGGCACTTCCGATCTTTTGTTCAGCCTGGTAACAGTTTTCAAAAATTTACATAAATAAACTCAAAAAATATTCAAACAAAATACATTGAGCTGTTCTTTAGTGCAATATTATTCCATGATTGTACTGGTGTTTTTCTTTTTCAAAATATAATGTTGAAATTCAGACTGTCAATTGAATAATTTCTATTGCAAAAAAATGTCGGTTTCATAAGTTTTGAACAAAGTTACATTATTCGTCATAGTTGAAATTTAAGTTCGTCGTCATCGTCATCGTTTGAAGGGTATCCACTCCAGGTCAGACACAAACAGGACTGGGGCCGAAGGTTTATCCTTTTACTACCCCAGACTGCTGCACCGCCTGGATCAGATGCTGGCAGTGATGTCATTAAGCCAGCATCGAGTTTCGTCATCCAAAACCGTCAGAACTCGTGCTCCATGTGGTGCCCGATGTATAGGGCACGCTGTTTGTACATGGTTTGTGGTTTGCTCAGAGGCGCCACACTCGCAATTCAGTGAAGGAGCGAGACCCCATTTGTGCATGGACGAATGGAATCGCCCAACACCAGTCCGTAGGCGGTTGAGCTTAACCCAAGCTGCTCGAAGTAAGTTCATCCCAACAGGCCTGGCACCGGTCCGGGGTACAAAAGCACGGAGCCTAGAAGCATTTTCACAGTACTCCGCGTTCCATTTGTGATTTGTCTATTCAGAAGCGCGGATGCCAAGACTGGCAAGGTTGTCCAAAAGATTTCGCGCAGCTGGCACAAACAGGCGTCTGGATCTTAATCTCACTTGGCGAATATCTGAGGACCCACATACAAGATATGATAAGGGTCTAGAGATCCACGGTAAACCAAGGAGAGTGTCGCTCCCAGTCGGCGAAGCTCAGCTGGCTGGATGCTTGAGAGTACAGGTAGGTGGTCCGTTGGAGTGGGGCGCAGGCATCCAGTAACTATGCGCAAGGCGTCGTTCAAGATACTGTCAATGAGGCGAGTGTGAGCACTGCGACACCAGACTGGCGCACAGTACTCAGCTGTTGAGTAGACTAGGGACAAGGTGGCTATGCGTAGTGTTTTAGCACCAGTACGCCATCCCGAGCCCACAAGTCGCCTCAACAGTGTGACGCGCGATGATAGTTTTTTGCGCAATGCCACTAAATGGTGACGAAACGTGAGCGATCTGTCCAGTTTTACCCCAAGATAAGTAGGGGTTGGACAGAACGGTAAAAGTCTACCGTTGTTGTAGATTTTTAGCTTACGTTTGGCCGCTCGGTTATTTAAGTGAAAGGCTGCCGTCACCGTCTTGGTGTGACTGAGCTTCAACCTCCAAGTCTGGAGATACGCTGAAAGTGTAGACATGTCTTGGCTTAAAGTCCCCTCCAAGTCCTTCCAGTTTCCAGAAGAATGTAACAATGCTAAGTCATCAACATAAGCAAACTTTCTGGAAATCATGGAAGGAAGATCGTACGTATAAATGTTAAATAGGAGGGGAGCCAAGACCGATCCCTGAGGAACGCCGTTTTTAAGACGGCGTAGCCTGCTTTGCTTGCTGTCACCGGTGGTAAGGGTGAAACTTCAATTTCGGACAAGCTCCATGATCATTTTGACCATGTGCTTATCCGGAAGTAATCTCAGCAACTTGCAGGTAAGGTCACAGTGCCAGACAGTGTCATAAGCAGCTGTCAGATCGACAAATACGGCACCGGCCTTCTTCTTAGCCTCAAAAGAATCCTCGATGTTCTGGGTTAGCAGAACAACTTGATCTACGGTTGACTTCCCGCGTCGGAACCCAGCCTGTTCTTTAGGGAGCAGTTGATCGACTAATGGCTCAACGCGGGCGTAAATAAGCCTCTCGAGGATCTTGTAGGGGACACAGAGCAGAGATATCGGTCGATAATTCTTTGGGTCCCCCACGGACTTTGCTGGTTTTGGGATCGCGACCACAAGTGCTCTTCTTTAGATCTTGGGAATTTTGAGTTGGCGCAAACAGGAAGAAAGGAAGTCACGTAACCAGGACTTCAAAACATGTTATGTGTGTATATTAACCAACAACATACAGTACGACATACATTACGACATACAACGACAATGTATGTTTTTTTTTTATTTTATCTCTATATTTATCCTCCTGACTCGCAGTAAAGCGACGGAGGCGCTAATTACCCCGATCTGCTTCCAGAGATGCCAAGATATTGCTGTTCGCTTGTAATGTAATAGAGATATGATTGAAATCTAGAACTGCTTGCCAAGACCACCAACCAGGGGAAAGCGGCGTAAAGTTTCTATATCCCAAGAACGCAACAGAATGGCGCGACTGGGTTTTGAACCGAGGCATAGGCGTACGCAAGGGGGGTTAGGGGTCAAAACCCCCTTGAAGAATGGTGTTTAGCCATATATACATGGTAATAAGTAGGCTTCAATATTAGAAACCAAACTGCTTAAAAATGAGAAGCACCAGACTCGAGTTTTGCTCTTATGACGAGCTCTAATAAGAGCGAAACTCGAGTCTGGTGCTTCTCATTTTTAAGCAGTTTGGTTTCTAATATCATCCAAAATACCTCATGTTATTTATAGGCTTCAATAATATAATTTTGGTTTCTATTGTTTACCGCGCTTTTTAAACTTAATTACTGATTGCGCATCAATTTTTGCTATCGCTTAAATTGCTTCAAAGTTAGCTAATATACAGCTACCACTGTGAAGAAAACTTTCAAACTTGTAAAATATTGAAAGTTAAGCAGGGGAATGGGAATAAACTGCATGGGAACAATAGCTTCAGTTCACAATTTTTTTAATGCTCCAAGACGTCAAAAAAATTTACGCAAGTCCATCAACACGATTTCGTTAACAACAAAAGCTTAAAAACTTGTTCAAATTTGTGCCACCAGATGGGTCGATGGACACAAGAGTGTTAGTACTTTTTAAAATTTACAATTTACCGTTGTAAAAGTTTTGGCAGAAATTTCAGCATGGCCAGACAGAGAAACTTTATCACGAGCTCTGCAGTTGCTATCGACAATTAGGCAAAGTGAATTTTGCATTGCTCTCTTAGTTTTAAAAAACGTTTTTGGATACACTGTTGTTTTGTGCAAAGTTAAGCAAAAAAAGTCGATAAACCTTCTTGAGGCCGTCAACATTGCACAGGATATTGCAATGAATTGAAGTGCCTTAGAAAAAAGCCTAATATGAATTTCACCAGCTCTATGTTTTTGCGCAAGAAACTGCCAAAGCTGAAGATTTTATTTTGAAAATACCACGCCTTCCTTCAAGACAAACCAATCGATGCAACATTGCTGCTGCAACAGATGAAGAACATTTTAGAGTAGGGATTTTCATTCCATTTCTTGATAACTTTATTGTCACTCTCGAAGCAAGATTTACAGCTCACAAATCGACTATTGGTGAATTTTAGTGTTTAATTTCTGCTGATCCAACTAGTGGACCAACTCCTCAACAAATTAAAAATATTTAAGTTTTGAAAATTTTACGAAAATGATTTTGAAAATTTTACGAATATGAAATCATAGAGAGAATTAGTGCCTGAACTGATAATATGGTACGGAAAACTTTTTCTGTTGAACGCAGCAGAAAGACCAACCGATGCGTTGAGCAGCATCAAGGAATGCAGTTCCGATACTTTTCCGAACATATTTACATTGATGACCATTTTGTTAACTCTTCCAGTGACAACATGCACTAGTGAACAATCGTTTTCCACATTACGCAGGCTAAAAACGTGCTTACGAAACACAACTGGTACCACTCGAATAAATGGACTTGCATTACTAAAGATTTATAAGAGCCACATGCCTTGATTAACAGATTAAGTAAAAAAAACAGGCATTTGAATATAAGCCTGTAAAAAACTTTAAATATTTGTTAAGTAAGGTTATTTTTTTGCTCGTTTAATTTTTTACCTATTGTTCTCATCATTTACACGATTTGCTTTTAATTTGGAAAGTTTCTTGTCATGATTGAATTGTACGCACATGTCTTTTCAATAGTTAGTTTTAAAATTTAGTAAAAAGAAATTCGTATGTTCATAAAACCAAAACACTTTATCCTTGAATGTAGGCCTAATTTTCAAATTTTTTGCCCATTACACTTGGAGTAATCGTGTTTTTGGCTCCAAAACCCCCTTCACAAATTTCTGCGTACGCCACTGAACCGAGACCATGTTGATCAAAAGCACGGCGCTTTAAACCAGGGAGTCGAACCGAACCCGAATCGGATTTTTATAAACCGGTTTTACACCATTTTTTCCGAACCTTAACCGAACCCGAACCGTAATTTAAAAATCAAAAAGAGCGAACCGGAACTGAACCGAATAATTTGAATGATCGTGAACCTTAACCGAACCCGAATCAGTTGAAAAAACCGGTTCGTTCCGTGACGTCATCCATATCACTTAGCACAGTGTGGTCCAACTACGGGTTCGCGGGCCGCATGCGGTGTGAAGACCTTTTTTTTTTGGAGAATGCTATGATTTTGCGACGAAAATAGGAATTTCGGAGGCCGATTCCAAGTGAAAACTTTTTTTTTTCGGAGAACGCTATATTTAGAGAATACTACAATATTTTCTTAATTATCTTAATATTTTCCTAATGATGCTGCGAACCCGAACCGGAACTTTATAAACCGGTTTTGAGGTAATTTTTACAGGAGCGAACCTAAATCGGAGCCTTTCAATTGATCTGAACCCTAACCGGAACTGAACCGAAATTTGAAACAGCTGTTCAACCCAAACCGAACCTGAACCAGTAAAATCAAACGGTTCGACTCCCTGCTTTAAACACTCGACCACGCTGCTGACTGTCGTTTGTATTATCATAAATCGTTTAGCCACTACCTTCTTATTCGCAATCACTTTGTTCATAACAATTTGAAACATGTAAGATTGTGTACATGAAAGACTGTATACATGTAAAAATGTTTAAAAATAGGCTACTGTGATGTGATATCTGCCGGTACTCCAAACCGGGAGATCCATCCTCGTATGAGAGCATTTGTGCAGGTAGGTGTTTTTGCGTCGGGGAGGGGAATGGCCTCGGGCCATCGGGTAAATCGGTCGATAATGGTGAAGAGGTATGTCATTCCTTCACTCGGAGGAAGTGGACCGACTAAATCTACGTGGATGCTGTGAAAAGCGCCCTGTTGGTTGAGATCTATGAGAGAGTGGGGCTCGGATGTGGCGATGCACTTTGGCTGCTTGGCAACTCTGGCATTCTTGGCACCATCTGCGAATGTCTCGTTTAAGGCCGTGCCATACATAGCGGTCTGCAATTGCCCGTTGAGTGGGGCGTGGTCCGGCGTGAGCTAAAGAGTGTATAGCTTGGAAAACTCTGTAGGTCCATTCCTGTGGAAGCACAGGACGAGGTTTCCCAAGTGACATGTCGCAAAGGAGGGAGACGTCGCCGAATGGTATATCTTGAAGCAAAAGATTGGTTATTGAGATTCGATACGCTGCAATTTCTTGTGAAGCTGCTTGGTCGTTTGCTAGTTGTCGAAAGTCAATGGGAGGCTCTGTGATAATGTTGATTCTTGAGAGTGTATCGGCTACCACGTTAAATTTTCCTTTCACATGTCGTATGTCAGAGGTGAACTCGGCTATAAACGACAGGTGGAGGGATTGATGGGGCGAGCGGTCAGCATTGTTGGACAATGCGAATGTTAATGGCTTGTGGTCGGTGTACAAGGTAAAGGGCTTGCCTTCTGCGAAATGCCGAAAGTGGCGTACAGCCTGGTACGCTGCTAGTAGTTCTCTGTCGAAGGTACTGTATTTCTTTTCTGCAGACGACAATTTTCGGGAAAAGAAACCGATGGGTACCCAGTAACCATTGTGCAATTGGTCAAGTTGAGCTCCAATGGCCAAGTCAGATGCATCTACAGTTATGCTGGTAGGTGCGTTTGCCTTAGGATGGTGTAGTAAAGTAGCATGTGCCAGCTGATTGGTCGCCACACTACAACTACACTTTAAGTTTTTACTTTTTGTATTTATAGTGCAGAGCCTTATGGCAGAAATAAAAAAAAAAAAAAATTATGAAAACTCAGTCAGTCCAGTTTAGTCTTTACAGTTTATTTTTAATTTTAAAAATTTATCAAAAATTTAAAATTTTAAATTATTATAAACATCAAATCTTAAAAAAAACCTAATCTCAAAAAAAAAAAAAAAAAAAACGGTTTAGTGTCACAAATTTTAGCTGTTTTATTAACAACAAAAATAAATACAATTATAATTATAAGATTTGTGGTTCCTACCAAGTGCAAGACTGCACTGGTAGGAACAGCATTGTGCATCACCCACGCCGTATGACCAGATGCTGTAATATATCGAGTTAGGGACAGATGGCACTAGAGAGTACCACCTGTGGCATTGTGCATCACGCACGCCAAACCGTTCCTACCAGTGCAGTCTTGCACTTGGTAGGAACCACAAATCTTATATTTACCTTTTCTTATATGACCAGCTCTGCAACTAAACCCGAGTAAGCAGACTGTCCCTGATGAGACTTTAAAACTCGAAACCATGGTCGGGCAGTGAGCTCGGGTTCGGCGTGCGTGATGCACAATGCCACAGGTGGTACTCTCTAGTGCCATCTGTCCCTAACTCGACAATTATAATTTTTTTATTTTTTTATTTTATTTCATTTTTACTCACAATCAACTTGAAATTAATCATAGTGCGTGTAAAAATAAAGATTGTGAATAAGGAAGCAGCCACTAAACGAAGCACGTTATTACATGCACAACTTTAATGAGCTAATTGAAAAATACCATGCAAGAACTTCAATTTGCTACTTGCTAAAATAACAGCTTAATATAAATAATTATATTATAGTAAATTCTATTCTATTATTGGAAATCAAAATCTAAAACAAATTACTTATGGATATTTCAACTTTGACCAGACTTGATGTTGATCACTTTTAAAACGACCTGCTAACGGGAAGCGAAGTTACAAAACCAAAGTTGTCGGCAGCGTGGTCAAGCGGTTAGAGCATTGTGATTGTGATCGACATGGTCTCGGTTCGAAACCTACTCGTGCCATTCTGTTGTGTCCTTGGGAAAGACACTTAACAGCACTTTCTCCGGTGGTTGTGGTGAGCAGTTCTAAATTTAAGTCATATCAATATAAAACTAAAAAACCACAATAAAAAATTTCAAGCGGACAGCAATATCTCGGCATCTCCGGAAGCAGGTCGGGGTAATTACTTGCACTATGTATTAGCGACTGCGTCGCTTTCCTGCTAGTCACGAAAATAAATGTAGAGATAAAATTAAAAAAATCGGGCCAGATTTCTTGGATTAATTAATTATCATATCAAGTTAGCAATCAACAAAGCAGTCGATGATATTAAAATATCACCAGAAGAAACGGTAGCAAACAGGTTACGTAACTTGAAAATTGAAATGTAAGATCGGCTGTAAAATTAAATTACCTGTCTATACTACAAGAGCTGCATAAAGCCGCATCAAGCTGCATGAAGCAGAGATGACCAAAATTCGGAGTTTGAATTGGATTATGGCAGTTTTGGTCGGAGTTGGATTGGAGTTGGAGTCGGTTTTGTTGATTTGTAATGAAGTGGGAGTCTATTTTTTAAATGAATTAATTTCAATTAGCAAAAAAAAATCTTTTTGCAATAGAAATGTTGTTTTTATTGCTCAGAATGATGCTTAAAATGGTATGTTTTTTGGCTTCCACTTCGAGTTTATTGTGGTCTCGTTCATTGTTCGCCGTTACTAACCTTGCAGGCTTTAAGGATTCCCCAAGATTTCAAAGCTTCTCAAGTCGGTTCGGCGAATAATGGACTCCGCAAAATATTATTACTGTTATTGGTTTAACATCTGGATATCAAAATAGCATTGAAACATTCTTAACTGACGGGGCTGGGTTAAGGCAGAAAAAGTGATTTCGAAGCAGATTTTTGGCAAGCTTTAAGCGTTTTCTATGATGCATGAAATACAAAAAACGATCTTGATTATGCTCATTTTTGTTAAATGACTTCAGTACTTTATAGTTTTGAATTCCTCAAGTAGAACAAAAAAATGTCAAAATTGACTTTCTTCTTTAACTTGATCTGTGTTTATAATTTATGAATTAGTTATAGTTAATATAGTTGAGTTATAATAGGTTGAACAGTTTTAAAGTTAAAGCACACCTGGAAGGGTCACATTTGCTACAGCAAAGCAAGTTACTTGTTTTACTGGTTTTTAGTGTATGTGGTTTTAATTTTGATTTTACCTTTAATTGCATATTCACGTCATGAGCCTACAACTAAACCAAGTTGTTATGGTTTTCATTTTTAACATTTTAATAGTTTCACTCTACCTGATTGTATCGAGCAGAATGATAGTGATGTGAAACCAAAACTTTAGTTTTCATATGTCTTGATATGTATATATTTTTTTATGATGCTTGTTGTAATTCTAGTTAAAATGTATCATAGGAAATTTTCATTATAAAATAAAGCAAGAAAAGCTATGATATGTAGATAATACATGTAATAAATTGAAAAGCACTTCTAAAAACCATACCACAACAACTTGTTCAGTCTTCAGATTGTCATATGAGAATAATTAATAACAAAGAATACAGTCAAGTAGTTAAGCAGTTAAGAGTGTTGTAATTGTGATTGACATAATCTTGTTGTAAAACCTACTTACACCATTCTGATATGTTCTTGGGAAAGTTACTTTATGACACTTTTTTGTGCTTGGTGGTCTTAGCAAGCAGTTCTAAATTTTAGTTATATCTATTAGGTTGTCAAGAAAGTTCTTGTGATTTTTGACCTTTAAATTAAGATGCACATATCTCAGCTCAAACAAAAATTTTTAATCAAAATAAGCATTAATCTCTTTCAGGTGGTTGGAAATCATTGCATATGTTACGTCTAATTCAGAAACAAGCTCTCGAACAGTTGTGCATGTATTGGCTTTGACTTAAGGCTTTTAATTGATCATTGTCAACATCCAATGGTCGACCCTATGTTCATCATCCTCAAGACTTTTATTACTGGCATGAAATTTCTTAAATGACCACTGTGTTATGTGTTCAGTTGTTGTTCCTATGCCAAACACTTGGCTTATGTCACGAGCTGTTTCTGCAGCTTTACAACCTAATTTAAACTGAAAAAAAAAAAAGGCACAAATTTGTTTTTCATTTTTGGTTCAATGTTTTAGAAAAAACATAATTTCTTTAAAATGATTAAAATTATAACCATTAGATAGTGCAAAAAAACATTTTTTAAAATGATATAATCAATATAAAAATACAAGAAAAACTTGTTTAAAAATAAATAGTTTGCAATCAAAATTTCAAATACCGCAAGAACTTTCTTGATAACCTAATATAAAACTAAAAACCAAATAAGAAATTTTAACTAGACAGCAATATTTTGAATGCCATCATTGGAAACTGGTTGGGGTAATTGCTTGCCTTATGTATAGTGCCTTTATTGCTTTCCTGTGAGTCAGAAGGAAAAAAACTAGGAATGAAATAAAATAAAATGAATTGGTTTTAGGAAAGCAATTTAGAAAGTTGTAAATTATTTGAATTTATATTTTACTATTTGATTAACTGAAAAGCTAAACCGGTGATTCAAAATTTGATTATATTAATCTAATTTATATTAATCTAAGTGTAGTTGTTAAGGACTAGTTGGTTGTTGTTGTTGTTTAGAAAGGTATTCATTCCAGGTCAGACACAAACAGGACTGGGGCCAAGGGTTTATCCTTTTACTATCCCAGGCTGCTGTACTGCCTGGATCAGATGTTGGCAGTAATGTTGTTAAGCCAGCATCAGGTTTTGTCATCCAAAACTGTCAGACCTTGTGCTCCATGTGGTGCCCGATGTATAGGGCATGCTGTTAGAACATGGTCTGTGGTTTGTTCAGAGGCACCACACTCGCAATCCAGTGAAGGAGCGAGACCCCATCTGTGCATGGACAAATGCAATTGCCCAACACCAGTCTGTAGGTGGTTGAGCTTAACCAAAGCCGCTCAGAATAAGTTCATCCCAACAGGCCTGGCACTGGTCCCAGGCACAAAAACATGGAGCCTGGAAGATTAGTTGGTTTTTAAGTTTGAACCATCAACTTATGTGCTAGTGGTATATAGTATATCATCTTACATTGCTAATTACATTGCTCAATTTTTTTTATCTCTATATTTATGCTCCTGACTAGCAGGAAAGTGACGAAGGCATTAATACATAAGGTAAGCAATTACCCCACCTGCTTTCGGAGATGTCAAGATATAGCTGTCTGCTTGTAATTTAATGCAGATATGACTGTAATTTAAAACTGCTTGCCAAGACTGCCAAGCAGGGGAAAGTGCCATAAAGTATCTTCCCAAGAACACAACAGAAGGGTTTCTTAAAAATCTACAGGTTGGCATGGTCAATGTGGTCAGCATGGTCAACGTGGTTGGCATGGTTGGGATGGTTGACATGGTTGATGCAGTCGGCACGGTCAGCGTGGTTGGCATGGTTAGCGTGGTTGGTGTGGTTGGCATGGTTGGTGTGGTTGACGTGGTCAGTGTGGTTGATGTGGTTGACATGGTTGGCATGGTTGGCGTGGTCGGCATATGGGCTAGGTTGGCATGGTTGACTGTGTTAGATGAATAAAATATTTATTGTTGAAACCGGTTGTATTTGTAATATAAATAAATATACTAATCATTCAGTTTTAAGAAGTTGGCTAGTTTGGCTATACTGTAAAAGATATTTAAATTTTGTTGAAACCAACTGTATTTGTAATGTTAATAGATATAAAAAGCATAATCATTTGGCAAGGTTTGCCTGGACAAAGTTGGTGAGGTTGACATGCTTTGATATGTGAGGACTGGGCTTGGTTGGTTAGGTTAACTAGTTTGACAAACCTTATTAAGTTGATAAGTTTTTTCAAAAGTAAAAAATTCATTATTTCTTGTTTGTACATTTAATTTAGATTAGGCTTAATTTAAATTAGGCTTACAAATACAGTTGGGTCAACAAAATTTAAACATTCCAAATTAACCTTGCCAATCTAGTCGATCATGCCAACCATGCCAACTACATCAACCATGTCAACCATGTCAACCATGTTAACCACGTCAACTACATTGACCAGTGACCATGCCAACCACGTCGACCCTGCCAACCATGCCGACCAGTACATTTTAAAGATACTGCAACAGAATGGCGCAATTGGGTTTTGAACCAAGACCATGTTGATCATTAGCACAGTGCTCTAACCAGTCAATCACACTGTTGACAACTTGGTTAGAGCAAATAATTCATATTGCTGTAGGTTTATTGTCACAAAGCTCTAATTAATTTAAAATAATATAATTATCTTAAAATTTTGCAGTTGTGTTTAAATGTCTAAAAATGTAGATACATTTTTTACATAGATCTTTTTTTCTGATTTATTTTATTTCTATATACAATTTTGACATTTAAAATTTTTTTCAGGTTTAGCTTAGTAAATACAAAAGTTTTTTTTAAGCAATTGTTGGCACTTTTTAGTTAGTTGACCTTGAATCAGTATTTAAAAAATTTTTTTGGAAGAAACAACAGTATTTGTGTTTCTTTTACATTATACTTTCATACTTTTTTCATTATTGTTGCAAGTATAATCTTTTGATTATTTCTTCTATAGTACTGCATTATTATTTCAGCAAATAATTGGTAATTAAACATTTTGTCTAATCCTTGGCTTTTTTGGTAACTTGCAGTGACAAGTGCATAGACTTCTTATTAGAATGACAGAAACTGCCTGCATTATTTAATGATTATATGTGAGATTTACTCTGCATAAATAAAAAGCAAATAAGCAATTAAGTATTATATTTTTAAGCCAATTTTTTATGGCTACTTTAAATTACTAATGTTGGCAGTGCAGGCAGTGTAGGCAGTGTATAGGCAATGTATGGGTAGTGTAGACAGTGTAAGCGGTGTAGGCATTGTATATGCAGTGTATATGCAATGTATATGCAGTGTAGGCAGTGTATAGGCAGTGTAGGCACTGTGTAGGCAGTGTAGGTGGTGTAGTAAAGAAAGATAGGTAATGGTGAAGGCTATCACTTTAAGCAGCAAAAAGCCTAGCACTTTAACTGACTAATTCAGTTATATCATTCTTACTAAGACATAGTCTCAACTGTTGTTTTTCAAAATAAACTTTTCTTTCATGCTTATATTGTAACGTTATAACTGACTATAAAACCAGCTTACAAAAGCATTGGCCCACTGGGAAAATTCCCAAACTTTCAGTCGGCTAATCCACCCTTGCCTCACACTGCCTCAGACTGCCTATGCACTTCCTATGCACTTCCTATGCATTGCTGATACACTGCCTGCACTGCCTGCACTGCCCACACTGCCCACACTACCTACATTGCCTACATTGCCTATACACTGCCTACACTGCCTATACACTGCCTTTACACTGCCTATACACTGCCTTTACACTGCCTATACACTGCCTTTACACTGCCTATACACTGCCTACACATTGCCTATACACTGCCCACACTGCCCATACGCTGCCTATACACTGCCTGCACTATCTACGCTGCGTATACACTCCCTACACTGCCTACAATGCTCACACTGCCTATACACTGTCTACACTGCTCATACACTGCCTATATACTGCCTACACTGCCTCTACACTGCCTGCACTGCCCACACTGCCCACACTGCCTACACACTGTCTACACTGCCCATACACTGCCTGCACTGCCCACACTGCCTACACTGCCTACACACTGTCTACACTGCCCATAAACTGTTTATACACTGCCTAGACTGCCTACACTGTCTGCACTGCCCACACTACCTATACACTGCCAACACTGATAATTTAGAGTAACCAGCCTACACTGCTAGAGGTACCCAATTTTCTGTTAATTGATACAGGTACTGGTATTTATAATTTGTATTGAAATGAATATTTATTATGTAGTGACAAGATTAAGTTTTGTTTGTTGAGCTATTCAAATATTTTGATCTTGTAATTGGCTTTAATTAAATGGTATGTGCTGCTTATATCATAGTGTATTAATTAATAAGTTGGCAACCAATTTGCTTATTGCTGCAACTTTAATTTTTAGGACATATATGTAATTTTATTAACATGGAATTAAATCTGGGTCTGATCATTGGTCACAGAAAATTGTTGTAGTTGGCTCAGAGTTAGAGTTTAAATCAATAAAGTTGGACTGGACTCAGAACTCAAAAAAAAATGACTCTGCTCATCTCTAGTATTTAATAATTATGTTCAGGTGCAGAGTAGTGTAGCTTGGTTGTAGCTTGGTGTAGGATGGTGTAGCTTGGGTTTTAGTAATACTGTCCTTCTCGCATCTCTTGTATCATGCTTGATAGCAAGTATGACAGTTAGTTAGGGGTTATGGTAAGTATTCATATGTGATAGTAGCTACAGGGGCATTTTTAGTTGCTTTCACTAAAAACCTTACAGTGACTTTTTAAAAAGACCTGAACAGGCTTTTTAAAATTTGATTTATCCCAAGAAGAGGAATTTGTATGCTTTTTATGTGACTATACTCTGGAAATCAGACATGCTGAATTGTGAGTGTGGCACCACTGAGAAATTTTATTTTTATTTATTTTATCTCTATATTTATCCTTCTGACTTGCAGGAAAGCGATGGAGGTGCTAATACATAGGGCAGGCAATTACCCTGACCTGCTTTCAGAGATGCCAAGATATTGCTGTCTGGTTGTAATTTAATAAAGATATGACTGTAATTTAAAATTGCTTGCCAAGACCACCAAGCAAGAGAAAGTGGTGTAAAGTGTCTTTCTCAAGGACACAACAGAGTAGTGCAAGTGGGTTTCGAACCAGGACCATGTTGATCATAAGCACAGCACTCTAACCACTCGACCATGCTGCCGACCCATGTTATATTAACGAGCTCTTTATATCAACCACTAAAGGGAGTGTAAAGTCTGACTGTTTTATAGTGCAAGTCTTGATGCTCAACAACATTATTACTATATTACCAAAGTCAGTTCCAGTGGGTGAAAAAGCCTGGGATAAGAAAAAGAATAAATTTTTGGCCCTTTTTTGTCTAAGTCAGACTCAGATGTATGTAGAGGATACCTTCCAAACAACAACGTTTCAACATACTAAACATCTTGATAAATTTTTTATATTTGTCTGCAACCAATTTTCCACAGATCTCAAGAAAAGCTTTAAGTATTTTGTTCAGATTTAGATTTTTTATTCACCAAGTATACTACAATGTAAAAAATAATATAAAATTAGTACAGTTTTGGACAAAGAAACAATTATGATATCATATGGTTATCAAAATCAGCAGAAGATAGTTTTAAATATATTACTGTGTGACTAAAGGCAAAGTACAACAAAAAGCTGGCCTCTTCTTGAAGACTGTTGTTTGTTGGTGAAACTAATTTGGATTCTCCCTACAGCACTAGGAGGCAATGAAAAATAAACCAAGAGAGAAAGGATCTCTCAAGAAACAATATTTGAGGTTAGTGTCACTAACAAAAATCACTCATGTTCACTTATTGAAGAGACCCCAAAAAGCATGGTGGTCAATTGTTTAGTGTACTAGGATTGTGATCAATATGGTCTCGATTTAAAACCTGCTTATGCTATTCTGTTGTGTCTTTGGGAAAGACTTTTTTTGGTACTTTTCCCTGCCTGAAAGTCTTGGCAAGCAGTTCTTTATTCCAATCATATCCTTATTAAAAACTAAAAAAACAAAAAAAATTTCAATGGGACAGCAATATCTTGGCATCTCCAGAAGCAGGTTGGGGTAATTGCTTGCCCTATAAATAGCATCTCTGTTGCTTTCCTGCAAGTCAGGAGGATAAATATAGAGATAAAATGAAATGAAAAAGTAAATTTTTAAACAATAACAAAAAACAGATTTTTAAATCGCTTAAACATATTAGTCACAAAAGGTGACCAATATGCTGCCAAAGCGATAAAGAAATGTTTCCAAAGATAATATATATGATAAATACAATATACAAGCACGAAATTCAAGCATTGATTCAATATAAGCACAAAATTTAAATATACATACATATAGCACATATATATATGCATGCAGCTAACATACATATATGTAAGCTTACAAGCACAAAATTCAAGCATACAGTTGATCCAAATCAATAGAAATTCAAGCATTAAATTCAATCACACATTCTCATAAGCAAGGTTAAAAAAATGGGATTTGAGGGATGACTTAAAGTTTGACAGAGAAGTAGCAGATCTGATAGAAGGTGGTAAATTATTTAATACTGTAGGTGCAGAATATCTGAAATCATTTGAAACTTTGCAATATTTAGGAAAAGGCAGAGGTTCAAGATGATTAGCATGATTTGAGATGCACAAACCAGTTTGGGGCTGAGACAACACAATTAAATTTTTTGGATAATCAGGTGCACTATCATATATACATTTGAATATGGTCAGTAAAATTTTATATAGAATACAATAACGAATAGGTAAAATATGCAATTCCATAGCAAGTTTAGTGACAGGTACACCTTCTCTCCAACAAAATCTGTGTTTAGCATACATAAAATAAACACAGTCATTTAATAACACTTGAAGTTTAGTTAGTAGCTTTTTAGATAACCCATAATACAAAATGCTGCAACTGTCCAAACATGAAAAAATGTAAGCTATCACAAGCTGTAGCATTCTATCTTTATCCAACCTCTTACCAATTCTATACAAGTCACGTAATCTAGAGTAACAAGTCTTGATTACTTGATTAATCTGTGGCTCCAAGCACAGTGTTTCATCAAAAATAAATCCTAGGTTTTTGACTTGTTTCACTGTATCAAAGCTCAAATGAATATTATCATCCAAAAACAGTGAACAATGAGTAAGCACTTTAGGCATGAGACTTGGTTTCCATAATGTTTTGTTGATATTTAATTTGAGAAAATGATTATGCATTCAAACATTTATATCTGATAAACAATTTTGGAGTTTGACAAGGCAATCTTGATCCATAAATTCAGATCTGCTTGGTTGAAAGTTTAAAAACACCTATGTGTCATCAGCATAAAAGTGAAAATGCATGTTGTGAACAGTTATAACATCTTGCAAGTCTTTAGTGAAGAGTATGAAAAGAAGAGGGCCAAGTATTGAACCTTGAGGTACATCAACATCTAAATTATGAACTATTTAAACAGAGTTTAGTATGAACTATTATTTTAATATGAACTAGTAAACTAAATTAAATAAAATATTATTTAAACAGAGTATTAGGATAGAGTAAAGGTAAAGTTTTTAACTTAAGGTAAATTGAAGACTTTTTTTCTAGTGATGTACCGATACCACATTTTAAGTCAATGTTGATGCTACTACTGATACCAATAGTGATACTGCCAATAACACCAATACTTTTTCACCTATTGAACACCACTAATAAAAGCTTTTGTAAGCAGCAGCAAAGAATGTATTTACTAAATCTAGCTTGTTATTACATTTTCAATCTTTTCTAGATATTTATCTATCATTATTCATTACAATATTATTGCAAATCTGTAAAAGAAAGTTAAACAAATCAAGCAGACAGTTTTTATAGCAAAATATTTTTATATTTATTCTATGAAAAAATAAACAAAAATTTTTGATATTTATTTTGAGCTTAAAAAATATTGGCAGATATCGGCTATATTTAATACTGATACTACTAGCCAATACCATTAAAATAGGCTGATACCACCAATACCAATACTTAAATATTAATACATCTTTACTTTTTTCATATCTATTTATCCTTTCAACTTGCAGAAAAGTGTTGGATGTGCTAAACTTGAGAAATCATTAACTTTACTAATTAACTTTACTTGCTTTCAGAGATGCCAAGATATTGCTTTTCAATTAAAATTTTCTCTATTTAATTTTTATATTGAGATATGACTTAAAATTACTTAAGTTTGTAGCTGCATCTGTTTATTTACATCAAAAAGTTCATAAAATGTCGTTCCGAAAAATACAACTGAACAGCAGGTATTGAATTGTGACCATATTGTTGCCATCAATACTGCACTTTTAACCACTTGATCAAGGTGCCAACATATTGATATTTAAAAGACTGAGCAGAAAAAAATTTTTGGTTGGAATCAAAATCTAATTAAATATGAAATTAGAATTGCAAAACTCACAAAATAATAGCCTGTAGAAAGAATTTTTAGAACTGCAAAAATAGCAAATAAAAAATTAGTTTAATCTTGTAAAAACAGCTTTTTCTATAAAGGTGTTTTCCATTTTTGAGAAAGTTAAAAACCCTATGTAGAGATACCTTACATTGCATTTTATATTTAATAGATTCAAGAAATTGCTATAAGCATATTATAGTTAATGTTTGCCATTTTTTCTGTAATAGTTCACAAAAGCTTAATGTACTGTGTTGTGTTTTGTGTATTAATTGAGCATTTTCAACTACTATTAATGTTTAGGCATTGCTAACTGATATATATAGCTTTTTTGTTTACATCACATTACTGCTTTTAAATGCTTTTGTTATTTTATCAATATGAATCAAGATGAAGCTCTTTTATTGGTTCGAGAACCGGTAATTTATTTTTAAATATTTGTATGTTGTGTATATATCACAATTTTTAAACCTGTTGGAAATTTTTATTATTTAATTATTATTATTATTATTATTATTTTTTTTAAAATATTTTATCACTGACTTTTTTTATATTTATAAAAGAATAGGGTTAGGGTCAGAAGTCTGTGTGTGTGTTCACAAAGAGTCAGAAGTCTGTGTTCATGTCAGTGGCATAAAAACAAAACCTTTTAGTGTTAATGTTGGATTATGACAGGGCTGTGTTCTTTCTCTTATGTTCATTATATGCATGGACAAGATAGACAGAGACAGTTCCTCCAGTAGTAGCATCATATTTGGGGAGTATAATGTTTGGTGCCTGCTATTTGCAGATGACCTTGCATTGTTAAGCTTGAACAAAAGTGATCTCCAGTATGCACTTGATCGATTTTCTGATGCATGCTTAGATGCTGGAATAAAAATTAGTACAGCTAAAACTGAGATTATGTCTTGGTCAAGGCACCCTGTCCAGTGTTCTTTCCAAAAAAAAAAAATTAAGTAACTCTCTAGCAAATGGAGAAGTTTAAGTATCTTGCAGTCACATTCTTAAGTGATGGAAGACAAGACAATGAACTGGACATGCATATTGGAAAAGCAAGTGCAGTCATGTGCCAGCTTTACCAATTAGTTGTACTGAAACAAGAGCTCTGTACAGAAGCAAAGCTTTTTGTTTTCAGATCAGTTTTTGTTATGCTCACCTATGGTCATGAGTGTTGGGTAATGACTGAAAGAGTGAGATCTCATGTACAGGCAGCCGAAATGGGTTTCTTGCAAAAAGTCAGAGATTTATCAGTACTTGACAAGGTTAAAGCACTGACATTTGTCAATCTATCAACATCAAACTGCTACTTCTCTGCAAAGAACAATTGCAACTGTGCTGGTATGGTCATGTGACACAAATGTCTCACGAGTGAACAGCAAAGCTACTAATGGATGCTCTTCTGAGTGGCAAAGGCTTAGAGAGCAACCCATAACTCACTGGCGGAATTATGTTGAAGACTAGGCCTGGTCACATCTTGGAATTTTACAAGTGAAATTGCTGTTAGTTGCAGGAGATCAAGATGCTAGAAGATCTCAACTCAAGCTACTGCCCCTGCAACCCTAAAAAGGACAAGTGGGCAAAGGAAAATACACTGAACTAGTTTAATGTTTTTCCTGAAAATGATAAAGGTGATGTAATGAATGTGTTTTGTGTTTGAGTCAGTTGTTTGAGTTGAGAAGCATTAAGCTTGCAATAGATGCCCATTGGAAGGACACTAGTTTTGTCATGTAAGTTTTGAGTATTAGTTTTTCATGTGCAGCCAGTGGCATTTTAAAAAGCTGTATTCTAAATTGTTTGGAGTTTCTTGGTGCTGTTGCTTAACATAATAGGGCTCCATATGGTATTTGCATAATTCAAAATGGGGAAAGTGATAGCTTTTTATGAAAATGAGTGCTTTTAAATTGTTTTTGCTTTGGTGATGGTGACATTTTATTTAATTGTGAAAATGTTAATTTTGGTCTGTCTTGAGTAAGACCAAGAATTTTTACGTCTCTTCAAAAAGTCAACACAAGAGATTTTTAAAAATGTAATGATTTTGCTTACCAGGCATTAATATTCTCAAAACTATAAATGTTCTATTGGTGATAATACAAAACCAAAAATTAGCAAGGTATTTTTATTTGAACTGACGTTTCATTGGTCAGAAATCAACAGACATCTTTAGAGATTAAAATGTTCACAGTAACAACTGCTAAAAGCTTGTTATCACCAACTGTAGAAATGTGCCCAATGTCAAACTGTGGGTGGGTTACTTCACTAATTGCTGCCACCACAAAGTTGAGTAATAAAGAACAAAAGCATAGCGATCACTAAAGACAACAAACAAATTTGAACACATGTTGCATTTATGAACAGTAAAAAACAAGCCCCAGAACCCTCTAATTTAAAAGACACAGCAGTCAATCGTACAATTGCAATATAAAGTTTCAAACCAAAATAACTAATTAAAAAAACTGTAAAAGTTCACATTATAAACTTAATAAGGATGCAAATTAAACTATTTAATTGCAATCTAATATTTTTTTATAGACCAAAGGAAAAGAATTGCTGTCATTTCTATTTATTAAATTTGATATTGAATTTATAAACCAACTATCTACGAATAATCTTTTATTGTAATTGGTTTCAACTTTTAAAATAATTGTGTTTCCCAATCTATCTTGTGGTAAGTGATTTTTGTCAATGAAACTAACCAGGACCTCAACTCAACCTAAGTGTAAGCATTAGACAAAACTTATCTTTCATTAAGATCACAATATTTAAAAAAAAAATGTTAAGTATAGTTTGCAAAGCTGCTTTATTTGGAATTTTGTCAAAAATATTGAGGAAATATTACATGATTTATAGAAATAGAAATATAAAAGGACATGCAAAAAATATTACACTGCTCAATGTCATGGCTAAACATAAAACTTCCAAAAAAACAATTCAATTTAAAAAATTTTTTGCTTACTGGTTGTTCTTAAGGGGGCCTATATTCACTACAACTGTTGGATGGAGTATTTTTTGTTTATTAATTTTTTTGCTTCTCTTAGCACTTTAAGCATGGAAAGAAATACAAAAAATCAGCAAAACAAACAAAAAAATATTTTAGCCAATGCTCATGGTGAAAGCAATCATTAACACATTGACCATGAGGAATGTAATATTATAGTTTTTATTTTTCCTTTCTAGACATGAAAACGTATTAATATGTCTTTCAGCTAAGTTTGATTTCAATTGTTTCAGCATCTGGTATTAATGCTGCATCTTTTCTTATGAAATTAATTAAGCTAAGTTCTTTTTTTTCGCTAGTTTCTAAAGCTTTTTTTGACATTTTACTGGAGTTCTAAGCCATTGCAATTTTTGCAGAAAAAGCAAACAGCATTGGTAGAAATTACTGCACAGTATCAAAAAGAATTTATTTTTATTATTTTTTTTGCTGACAGTTTATTTGAAATCAGGTACAATGGTAGAAAAGAGTGTACTCTGCAGTTCTAATGTTTAAAAACATCTTTGGAAGGAAGATGACTTGCAATTAGTTGGTTAGACTGTTTAGAGTTTACTTGTCTCTTACATTGTCTCTATATTTATGCTAAACGTTTTTATTTTAGATTCTTTTAACAGAGCTACTAAATTATCATGGCTACTAGAAAAAGAACTAAAAAGTATGATTTGAGCGATTTGGTTGATAATTTTTGATTGTTAGATTTATTTGAGGATGAGCACTGAGATGATAATGATTTGGATAAGGAGAGCTATTCAGAATTTGAAAATGATGCCAACTATTGCTCATTTGCAATCAGCAGCTACAGCAAACACCAGTCATAACTCTGTTCATTTGCTGGCAATACTAGTAATATTTTAACTAGTGATGCAACTCTCAATGAAACCATGTTAGAACTGTCTAGCAGTGATTATTATTATTATTATTAATCTCTATATTTATCCTCCTGCCTCGCAGGAAAGTGACGGAGGCGCTATACATAGGGTAAGCAATTACCCCGACCTGCTTCCGGAGATGCCAAGATATTGCTGTCCGCTAGTAAGTTAGTAGAGATATTACTGCAATTTAGTACTGCTTGTCAAGACCACCAAGCAGGGGAAAGTGCCGTAAAGTGTCTTTCCCAAGGACACAACAGAATGGCGTAAGAGGGTTTTGAACCTAGACCATGCTGATCATCAGTCCGGTGCTTTAACCACTTGACCACGCTGCCGACATGATTTTGATACTGCCTCAGCATCCAACTTTGCTGACCACAACTGGAAATCTGTTGAACCATCTCTTTTAGATATAAATTTTTCTGTACCAAGTGGCATAAGCAATGCTGTCACTCTCAACAAAGAGTCATTGCCAGTGCAATTTGTTGTGCTGTTTATAACTGAGCATATAATAAGGATTACGGTCACACAAACAAATTAATATGCTGAGCAAGTGATCGCACATTTAGTAGTAACTGCAAAAACCAGAATGAGATGTTGTATTGCCATCACAAACATGGAAATGAAGAGGTTTTCAGGAATTCTTTTTACAATGGGCTTGGTGATAAAAGCATGCATAAAAGATTATTGGTCTACTGATCCTGTAATAGTGAGACTCCCATATTATAATGAATAATGCCATGAGACAGGTACTGCTGCATTTTTGGCATTTCAGTGATAATGAATCTGCAGTTGATGGTGATGGTTTATTCAAATGATGAAAAATATGCAATGCTCTACTTCAATGATTTCAAGCTTTTACATCCCTGGGAAAGAGATATCCATAAATGAATCAATGGTTCTTTGGAGAGGCCGTTCGATCTTTTGTCAATATATTTCTGGCAAAAAACATAAATGCAGTGTGAAGCTTTACCGGATATATGAACAAACAGGATATGTGTGGAATGTTCTGGTATACTGCAGAAAAACAAATCCTCTCTCTGGTTTCAGTTCATTCAGAAACTGTAGTTCTAAAGCTAATGGAAAAACTGTTAAATTGCAGTCATGCTCTTTATGTGGATAATTTTTATACTAGCGTGCCTTTAGCAGAAGCTTTACTAAATTGAAAAATGTTGATTTGTGGAACATTGAGGAAAAACAGAAAACATCTGCCAAAAAAATTGTTTCTACAAAACTAAAAAAAAGACAGCTTATTGCAAAACAAAAGTGGTATATTGTTGTACTCGTAGAATGGCAAGATAAAACGGAAGTGCTAATGCTCTCACCACATCATTCTAGAACAGGGGTCGGGAACCTATGGCTAACAAGCCAGATGTGGCTCTTTTGTTGACAAGCATAAACTGACCTACATATTTTTTAATGTAATGAAACAGAGCATTGATTTAGGATGAAATTAGACAAATGTGAGACCGATCCAAGAGGAAGACTTTTTTTTTTTAGAGAACATCTTGATTTTTAGACAAAAAGTAGAAAATCAGAGACTGAATTCAAGTGATGACCTTTTTTTTTTTTTTAGAAAGCACTATGATCTTAGGACAAAAAATTAGAATCTCACACAGATTTGCTACCCATAAAATATAGCATGTCCTCCTCATTAACTACCCATAAAATACCCAGTTTTTGGCATGCCAATTGCATGGCCAGTCTCAGAAGTCACCACATGCCACTGATACACACAGCTAAAAACTAGAAGAACAATGTGCAGCTCTCACAGAAATATGTTTAAAAATATGTAGCTTTTATGGCTGTCTTACCCAAAAAGATTCCTGACCCCTGTTGTAGTTATATAGAAAGAAGACAAAGAAAAGGAGAAAGAAGACAAAGAAAAGGAGGGGAAAAGAAGAAAAGCCAGAGTCTTTTATGTCGTATAATAACTTTGTGTGGTGTGGACAGTATAAACCAACTGATGTCCTATTATAGTCCACTACAAAAAATGCTATGATGGTACCACAAAGTTGTGTTACAGCATCTCGACATGGCTATGGTAAATGCTTTCATTTTGTACAAAAAGGTTGGTGGCATAAAGGTGCAGTTGAAATTTTGAAAACCATAATTGCTTTGCTATTGAGTTTTGATGATAGATTAAATGAAAACCTCTGATGAACATCAAATACAGCCACATTTATCATAAAAGTTCTAATCTTTCTTGCCTATCTGGTCAGCACTATTTGACTCACACCCCTTCAACAACTTTAAAGAAAAATGCTTCTAGAAAGTGTGTTGTTTGCAATTGTCAAGGGCAGCAAAAAGAAACTTGCTACGTTTATTTTTTTATTTTTATTTATTTTTTATTTTATCTCTATATTTATCCTCCTGACTTGCAGGAAAGCAATGGAGATGCTAATATATAGGGTAGACAATTACCCATACCTGCTTTCAGAGATTCCAAGATATTGCTGTCTGCTTGTTATTTAATAGAGATATGATTGTAATTTAGAACTGCTTGCCAGGACCACCAAGCGAGGAAAAGTGCTGTAAAGTGTCTTTCCCAAGGACACAACAGAATGGTGCAAGTAGGTTTTGAACTGAGACCATGTTGGTCATGAGCCCGGTGCTTTAACCACTCGACCATGCTGCCAACACTCAACCACGCTGCCAACTGTTTGAAACATTCCCCTCAAAACCAGCTTTGTGTGTGTTTTTTTAAAAAATTCCATTGTGAAGTCTGCATTTGAATGTAATTAACTACTCAGCGTACTATTTTGAACAACACAATATTGATTTTTGAAAATTTGTGAACTTGAAAGTTCTGCTTTCTTTATTTGTCTTATTTTGCTTGATGGTTTCATGATTGTTTAAACATAATTTTACATTTTATTACAAAGCATGTTTTGCTTTTTTTAGTTGTCCGACATATTGGGAATTGGCAAAATATGCAAAATGTGCGTTTTTATGATAAGACGTGTTAGTGTGTATCGAGAAAACTTCCCCATGGTCAATGTGTTACGCATAGCATCAAAAATAAAAACATTAGAAATTAACTAAAAACCATTTGCAACAAATTTATGACATGCAATAGTGGTTAAATGTGTAAAAATAATAAAACAAAATAAACACAATTGTACAATACTGTCTTTTAGCTTACACAATTTTTTTTGGTTTAAAGGATTCGTGTACTAGCCTAGATTTGATAATAAAAACTTGTGACATTCTCTTTTGCTTTACCTCCTTTTTTTTTGGACTTAACTAGCTTTTTCAAAATCTTTATCTTTTAGAGTAGGAAAATTGTCCTACAACTCAAATTTGTTTAGGGATAATGACCTATTATATCCTGTTGCAGTTGTGACTGTTGGTAAAATAATCTAGATAATCCAGTTTTCGTTGTACAAATTGCTTAGCTTGTTGAATTCAAAGCTTTGGCTATTGATAGGTTACATAGTTTTGGATGTTAAAGTGATATTTAAATTGAATTGAATATAAAAAATTAAAGTCTTTGATAATTAGGATTTCTAAAAAATGTTTTGTCAACATCATTGGGAGCAGCATCTTCTCAGAGACTTTTGACGTTAAAATTTTTTACATCTTGACTATACTTTTGATAAACTTTTTCTTCCCACTAATAGTTGGATGGTTACGTCCAGGGTAGCTTTCTAATGCTACAATAGTGCTATCACAAAAGACTCTGTGAGACAAGTTTCAACACTTTGCCTTTCAATCAAATTTATTTGAGTTGATAGTCTTTCCAAATGTAATGTCTTTGTGATGAGTTAATACTGATTTAATTCGCATTTTTTACTGTGCAACTATGTACTGCCTTTGATGAGCAGAGAGAGGTTTTTAAAAATAAATAAAATAAAAAATAAAATCAAATTTTTAAGCTTTATATTAAAATCAGTGACTACTTCAGTGTATATTTATTTATTTATCTGAGTTCAAATTTTGCAAATGGTAAATCTCGGATAAATACTTAGAGAAATTCTCAAATTTCTGAAGTAGTGACTAGCAGTTGCTGACATCATGTGGTAACTCATTGAAAAGATAGATGGTGTCTTTGAATTTTGGCTTGTATTGCATTGTGATGCCAGTTGCATGTTTTTGTTGTAGTTAATAATGTATTAGCTTAAATTTGTAAAGTTTTTCAAAATAGTTTTTTACTACAGTGTAATTATTAGGTTCATTTTTATTCTAACTTGCTTTTTATTTTATTTTCCATAGAATTGTTAACTGATGATGATCTTTTGATTGAAATCGATTTTAACTTTTTAATACAATCATTATAAAACAACAGATTTATAAGTTTCAGACTTCTCTTGATTTTATGCAGTAATATCAGACTACCGGTATTTAGAATTTTATACATACTTTTTCATCTGAATGTTTATCCTTCTGACTATGCAGATATGTTGGAGGTATTATACTTGAAGCAATCATCAAGCAATTACCTTAACTACTTCTGGATATGTCAAGATATTGTTGTCTGGGTCAAATTTTTTTATTTTGATTTTCTAGTTTTTTACTTGAAGATATGACTAAAATTTAAGGCTGGCAATTAAGCAAAGAAAATGTCATATAAGTGTGTTTCTCAAGGACCTAACAAAATATTGGCAGGAGGTTTAAACCACAGCTGTGTGCCATCAAATTGGTGTTCTTAACCATGTGCCTATGGTGCTGACCTAGCATAATTCAAATTAAGTCATGAAACCTTTTCAACAACATATTCTACCCTCATGATTATTTTATGAAATAGTAACAAAAGCTACTACTTACAATCAAACATCATAAAAAGCCTACCAAACAAACAAAAATTAAAAAGATATTGCTGTACCAAAAAAACAAGCTAGACTATATGTTCATTGTATCACCTTTTAGTTTTGTTACTGAGAGTTTGAGAATATCAATACAAAATAATAATAATGTGTTATGACACCATTATTTGACAAGACATACAATATCACTTTATGACATAAATTAACAATTAAAATTATTAGTATTAGCTGTTTTAGCATAGATAAAGTAGAAAAGAGTTTATTTGTGTAAAGTAGCTTGTTTACAGCAAGGACACAACTTAATGCAAATAGAGTCTCTTTTCTGTTACATTTTTACTGAAGCAGTCTATATTAAAGATTTTTAGCCGTACTAAAACTACATAGAACACAGAAGTCATCTTTAGGAAAAAACTTTAATTGCTTTCTGTTAAAGCATAAAAATTGTCTGGCATGCTTCAATCTTTTTCATGGCACTTGCTTTGGAAAAACTGGTTTATCTAGTTGCTAAGAAAAAAATTTGTGGATATGGTCTATTTTGTTTGTGAATGTGATTACAGTGTTGGATGAGCATTCAAATATGCTTAGATAAGTGAGTGAGGTTTGCATTGTTGTAATTTCCTTTAGCAACGAAAAATCTGTCACTCTAAGAATTGTCTGGACAGGGTGTTTGTTTGCCTCTTGGTTTATATTGTGGGATCCAGGGGAAACAGGATCCTTAACCTGTTGTTTAAATGGTTTTCAAACAACCTTTTAATAGTTACTGTTTTAGTAAAATTAGTGATCTTTGGGTAAAGGTAAGTGATTTGATGTGAATGAGTAAATAAACTGTCAGCATGTGATCATGCAAGTCTGCTGTAACAGTGGCGATGTTGGATAAAGTAGCTGTTGTGTTTGATTGGATGGTAGATGTGTTTGAATGTTTGTGTTTAATGTGTACTGATTGGAATTAAGTAGGGTGTCTTTAATCAGTTCTCTGGTTTTCAGTGGGCAAGTACCATCATGGCAAATGGACATTGATCTCAGATGTGATGATAGTGTTAGGAAAATTGGTTATGAATGTGAATGTCTGAATATAGATGAATCCTTATGTTTGTGATACTTGGGTAAAATGTTTTATTCAAATGTACTTGTTTGTGATGTACAAAAGTGTATTTTGATCATTTGTAGTTGAATGGTGAGGTGTTTGGTGTTTCAAGTGAAAAACTAATGTTGCTTTTAAGGTAAGTCAGGAGACATCCTTCTTGTTTGTGAGTGTGATCTGTTCTGAAAAGTGTGAAGTGAGGAATTTTTGATGTTTTGTGGGAGTGATTTAATTTTAACTCTTGTATTTTTATGATGTATGTTTATGTAATTTCAATGAGTAGTTTTTTATATTGTACATTATAATATAGTAAAATATTTTTTAGTTTTTGTTTGTAGATGTCATTTATTATAATTTAAAGAATTTAAAAAAAGTTTTTGGGTGATGTTATGTTTGTATGTGTAGATGTCAAAGTTGATTGTGTTTTATGGTCAAAAGTGCTTTGAAGTTTGCGACACCATGAGTTGTAGTCCATTGCTGTGATTTGGGAGCATTTTAAATGCAACCAGTTTTTTGTGTGGTTAAATAAAATAGTTTTTTGATGTTTAGTGATAAGTTAGGCAATTTTTATTTTGGACAACTCAAAAAAAGTCAAAAGTTTGTCAAAGTTATAGTGGTTAGGTCAAAATTTTTGGTTTGATTAAATTTTTGACAGATTTCTAATAATGAAGTCACTTCCCAAAATGGATTATGGGAAGTGGCTACATTAAAACAAAAGTTTCTAGCAGTTTATTCTATTTGAATGAGAAACTGATGATGACTTTAATAGGTCAAAATCAATTTTTTGTGATGAATTAGTTTGTTTTAATTTTTAATTTCTGTAGTTATTTGGCTCATTGAACTTTGACCAATTTTATGAATATTTTTCAGTATTGCAATTTAATAATGTTAAATAAAATCATCAATTTGACTTTGCTAAAAAGGGTAATAGATTTTTGTTAAAAGACTTTTAACATAGTATTTTTAAGTTAAAACTTTTGAAAATATATGCATGATGAATTATTTAGATTGAACAGGGCTCCTGCTTGAGTCTCCCTGTATTTGTATAAATATTAGGTTGTCTAGAAAGTTCCTGCAGTATTTCAAATTTTGATTTCAAACTATGTATTTTTAAACAAATTTTTGTTGTATTTTTATACTGTATATATCATTTTAAGGAACGTTTTTTGTACTATCTAATGGTTATAATTTTAATCATTTTAAAGAAATTAATGTTTTTTGTAGAATGTTGAACCAAAAATGGAAAAAAAAAAATTTGTGCCATTTTTCTTTTTCAGTTTAAATTAGGTTTTAAAGCTGCAGAAACAGCTTGTGACGTAAACCAAGTGTTTGGCATAGAATCACTACTGAAAACACTGCACAGTGGTGGTTTAAGAAATTTTATGTTGGTGATAAAAGTTTTGAGGATGATGAACATAGTGATCAGCCATTGGATGTTAACAATAATCAATTAAAAGCCTTAGTCGAAGCCAATACATGCACAACTGTTCAAGAGCTTACCTCTGAATTAGATGTAACATATGTGATGATTTCTAACCACCTGAGAAAGATTGGAAAAACAAAAAAACTTGATAAATGGCTGCCTCACAAATTGAGCGACAACCAAAAGAAACGCCGTTACAAAGTGTCATTTTCGCTTCTGTTACATAACAAGAACAAACCATTTCCCAACTGGATTGTGACTTGCGAAAAAAAGTGGGTACTCTACAACAACAACATTTGTATGGCGTTGTGTTCAACACACACCGATTTGCTGCTTTCTGTGAATTAACTGCGGTCACCATTGAAGGTAAGCAGCTTGACCAAATTTCTCGGAATGTTCGTGAAGTGCCTTTCCAAAGGGCACAACGAGTATCACTCAGTCGACGTTACGGAGAATCAAACCAGGTTGTTCTGCACGTGAGTCGCGTATGTTACCACTGAGACAACCAGTGATGCTCAGCTCAGTGGTTAGATGCTGATGAAGCTTCACGACACTTCTCGAAGCCACAGTTGCACCAAAAGAAGGTCATACTGACTGTTTGGTGGTCTGCTGCCGGCCTAATTTATTACAGATTTTTGAATGCATGCAAAACCATAAGGGCAGAAAAGTATTGCCAACAAATAGCCAAAATGCATGAGAAACTTAGAAAAAAACAGCCAGCAGTAGTCAACCGAAAAGGCCCAATTCTTCTCTATGACAATGCTCGACTGCATGTCTCCAAGTTGACCCTGCAGAAGTGAATGAAATTGGCTATGAAACTCTATCTCACCTGTCATACTCACCAGACCTATCGCCTACCAACTACAACTTTTTCAAGCATCTCGACCACTTTCTGTGTGAGAAATGCTTCAAGAACATCAACGACATCAAAAATGCCTTGGGCAATTTTATAGCCATAAGAACGCAAAATTTTTAGGTTAATGGCATAAATGCACTTGTTTTGTGTTGGCAAACGTGTGTCCAATGTGACAGTACTTATTTTAATTAAAAATTTTTGTTTAAACTATATATGTGCATCTGAATTTAAAGGTCAAAAACCACAAGAACTTTCTTGACAACCTAATAGATTCTAAAAAGCCTAAATTTAATTTACATATTTATTTTTAGGATATAAAAAAGAGATTAAATGATGGTCAACTTTTTATTGAATTTCTGGCATCATCTAGTGGTGACCTATCGTTATGGACAAATATTGATAAAATAGTTGATTCTCTTGCTGCTTATTGGATCAGCACAAGCAATCATAAGGTATTTTTTAGTTTAGCTTTTAAAAATTTTTTTCAATTAAATTATATTGAATTTGTTGTTGTTGTGTCGCCTCCAAGAATGAGCTTGGAAAAGCTATTCCTCAAATCTCTAAAAAGGCATACCTGAGCTATCACTTTTTAAGAATTGTAAATTCAAACCAATCATTAGGTGATTACACTGACCTGGTTTTGAAGATGCCAAGTTATTGATATCTAATTTCATTACATTTCAATAAAATTTTGATTCCACTAAAATTTTTTATTATTAACATAGTTATGAGTACCACATCATACAGCACAAACAATAATTTCTCTGTACCTGATAGCACAAACATAAGCTCATTTTTCATGACAATATATTAGTACAGGGGTCTCTAAACTTTTTGTTTATTGGTATCCATTGAACACTTTATAGATTTGCGTGTGCCCCCAAAGTTTTGTCACATTTTTAGCGCTGAGCTCAACTTGTTCTGATGCATAACTTACTTTTTATAGCTAAGCAATCCATTGCAATCCTTCAAAAAATTTAAAATCATTAGTTTGTAGTGATTAGAAGCATTATTTTTAAGTTTTTTGTGGCAGTTCAAAATTGGAAGGTTAGCCACTAACTTTATTCTATTTACATTTATTTTCTTATTCAACTAAAAATAGAAACCAAACAATTACAATATTTCAGACAACTTATTTTATCATAATTCAAACAGAAGCTTAATGTTATCTAACTGATGTCTGTTAGAGAGTAACTCTATATATTACAATCTGTGACAAAGCCACATCACTGAACGAAAGTGGGTGTAGTATTGTGTAATCATGCAATATGGAATGACAAGATGTGAAATAGAAATGGAGCATAAAAAAGTTAAATTCTATGTTTGAAACCAAACTTTATAACTAATACTATAACTATAGTTGGATTTCATATGAAAATATAAAATTATATTTTTGGCTATCAAATTAATTGCTACAGTTTTAGTTGATGAATTTTAGTTTAACCTTTAAAGTACCAGAACTGTCTATAGTTGGTTCTTTAAAGAGTTTTTTAAATCTATATTAATATTTAAAGAGTTTTTTAAAAAAGTGCATAGACATGTACCAGTTGTATACTCATTATTAATGAGTATTGTGACTACATGCAATTATGAAAGTAGGTTAATAATTAGATATACCCCACAATTTTTTGCCCTAAATAAAAATGTTAAATATTAACACTTATTTTATTATTAAAAAAATCAACTTAAATTGTGCAATATTGTAAATTTTAATGACTTCAAAATACCGTAACCATGTTGAATTGGTGAAATGTATGAGATAAAAATTTTAAAATAGTTTTGACTAAAATAATGCCTTTAAAATGCTGCATGCCTTTCTATAATAGCAACTATGATTTCACAACCAAAAAAGTAACAGTTTATAAATTTTCATTTGATGAAAATGAAAAGATAGCTTTCATCAAAGCAATTCACCACATAACTTTTGGTTACCAATTACACTGTTATGTACAGTAGAATTTGCCTATATTGGCTTCGGCTATATCGGTACTTTGTCAATATCAGCACAATTTCTTTGGTCCCGGCATAATTTTTATGTTTTGCATACATTTAAGTTTGTCTATAATGGCATCATATATATCTGCACTTCACCAATATCAGCACCCTTCTTTGGTCCCCAGAAGTGTTTTCTTTATTTATATCAGCATTTTCTTCATACCTCCAGATAATAATCACTGCCATGAGCTAATTCTTATGTGCTACTATTTACACAAAAGATTTCTGTGTAGGCAATTGCTTCACACCTTCAGACGGCAGTTTTTGCTATTGATTATCTGCAGCTGTTTGGTTTAGTTTCTTTTGTTTTCTTCTAACACACAGAAATAATAATGCAACACACAATAATCCCACAAGAACTGACCTAAAAAACTTCTAACTGTAATTGTACAAGCATTAGATCGGCTGTTAAATTAGTGACGTCACCATTGACCAGAGTCTTAGTGTTGTACAGTAAACAGAAAGTTTGAAACAGTCAGCAAGCTGAAAAATGTCGAGCAAAAAGAAAAGTCTTCCTCTTTGGAAAAAGTTTGAAATTGTAAGCAAGTTTAACAATGGAAATGCTACAAATCACATAAATTCATATACACATATATATAATATATATAGCAATTAAACAGAACACAATTATTTGAAAAAACATTTGACTAAAATAGTCCCAACAAACTGTTTCACCTGTGTGGTTCATCAGAGGACACTAGATCTAAAAAAAGCAATACTAGTTACATTGAGCAAAAATAAAATATACAAAATTTAAAATTAAAATAAATGTTATGTCTCAGATGAAAACTCACATTTTAGAAAAATAATGCTGCAAGAAATTTGTGTTTAAAAGGTAAGATAGTGATTGATTTTTAAATAATTACTTTTGTTACGGTGTTAGAAAAAAACATGCTATAACGTAGTTTTAGTCAAGCTCCAAAAAAGATGAAGCGTAAAATTGTTATGAATCATTAGTTAACATTTAAAGAGTTATAAAAGAATCCACAAGTTAAGTAGCAAGTAACTGACAAGAGAAATGGGAAAAAGAGAAGATTAATAGAAAAAAACAGACAGACAAATATGCAGGTGAATGTTTGATAGGGGTTTAATAACAAATAAGAATATTGATAATTATATGAATAATTAAATGGCATTAAAATTACTAAGTTTAAATTTACTGTAGTGACAACATTTTGAAATTAATTAATTCTAAGCACACTCCAGAGCTAAAGTTAAAAAAAACCTATTAGTAAAAGAAAAATGATCTGGTTTAATCCATCATATAATGAACAGTTACTACAAATTTTGACAAAGAGTTTTTTCAACTTTTAAACAAACATTTCCCACAGTATCACTTATATATAATATATAATGAATTAAAATAAAACCTGTTTTTGTATTTTATTTACTGTACTTTCAAAATTTAATTGTTGTTTTAAATTGTTCTCTCACGCTTGTTCGATTCCGTGTTGCGCATTTCATTGTTTTTTACACGAAACTTGTTGTTTTTTGAAATAATCATTTAATACTATGCTTGAGTAATTTCCGCTATGTTTTGGCAACTGTTTTTTGAAAACAATTTTAGTTGATTTCTTAACTTTACATTCATTTTAGCTTTGGTCCTGACGAAGCATGCTTGTTACCGCACCCGAAACGTTGACTGTTTGTTTTTAATTTTTAGTTTTTAATAAACTAAAAAGGTTTTTAACAAAAAAAGTTTTCTATTTTTACCAGAAGAACAAGAGTATAATGGAGTATCACTTACTTTTTACACTATTTAATCAAAATAACATATGGGTCATTTCATGACAAATCACCATAGGCGTTTAACCACTTCATCTCTGATTTTAATAAAAATTGGTGTATGTGGTTATTTTATAGCCAAAACCCACTGGTGCAAATATTATGTTTCTATGACCAATACTTTTTGAGTTATAGGGGAGGAAAGTTTTGGGAGAGCCAAAAATCCCTTATTAAAAAACGCTTATATCTTCCTCAAGATATGTTTAAATTATAAATGTTATATATGGTTGAAATCAGAAAAGAACAAGAAATTCAAATATATCATAAAACCTCTAATTGAGCGCCACCCTGTTTTTTCAAAAATTGCCATAAGCGATTTACCAACCTGGATGCCCCTGCGGTTACTATCGCTTCTTCAGAGATCTATTTTCTCTTTTTTTTTTTTATTCCATGCTAATGCTGATGCTGAAAGAGGGATTTCAGGTTAGTTTCATTGTAAAAAGAAATCGCTTACGGTGACTTCTTGAAGAGACAGGGTGCCGCTAAATTAAAAGTTTTATGGTAATATCAAAAATCCTATAAATATTAGTATAAAAGAGATATTTATTTTTAAAAAATTTTTCCTTGCCACCCCCCCACAAAAGTTTTTCTGAAAAAAAATTTGATTCATAAGCCTTAAAAATATCCAATAAAAACAATGTGTATAGACCATTTATTATTCTTAACACTCTATACAAATGATTGACTAAAGCAATTTTTAAGGCAAAAGTTTTACTCAATTTAATAGATTTAAAAAAAAATTTATCCATTAAGTTATTATCTCAGTCCTAAAAACATAAATATGGCAATACTTTCCCTCATTCATTTTTTATTGCATTAGTACAGTGTTTCTCAAACCTTTTTTTCTGTGACCCAAAATTGCTAAAAACAACGATTTACAAATGTGACTGCGACCCAAATAAATTTGAGTGAGTGCTTATTTTGATTAGAAGAAAACGAAATTGTTATGTAAGCCAACAATGGTTGTCTAATTTTTAGCTGTAAATAAGTCGGCAGAAATTTGTTTGTGAGCAAACTTATTTCGATTTCTTGATTTTCGTCTGAAAAACGTAGTGATCTCTAAAAAAAAAAAGTCCTCACCTTAAATCTGAGTCTGATTACTTGATTTTTGTCTTAAAATTGTAATGATCCCTTAAAAAGGTTTTTCACTTCTGAAATCTTGTGTGTGCAGATCTTTTCTTTTACGCGTGGTAATTTACAAGCCTTTGCGACCCATCCACATAGTCTTGGCGACCCACTTTTGGGTCATGACCCATGGTTTGAGAAACGCTGCCTTAGAGATTAAATGATGTTAGGCCTAGCTAAATATAGAACCAATGTCCCCCTCATTTTGCTAAAAATACAATGTTGTTGATCAAAATCAGTTTCATTTTAAAGCAGAGAGTTGCAAAAGTAACTTTAATGATTAGTAGGTATTTAATTCATAATAAGTATGATTTTTAAACATTTTGTATTTAGCAACCATCTGTGATAAACTACTATCTAATTTTAACAACAACAAATTTACATGCTCTGTGTTTTTAGATCTAAGCAAGGCTTTTGACACTATTAATCATGATCATGATATATCAATAGAAAAAATTTAATATATACTTTGGATTAAGAGTCAAGGTCATATCATAAACTTATACTAAGTAATAGAATTCAATGTACAAAAATAAAAAATGTTTTATCTGATTTTACTACACTTAAATGTGGAGTACCACAGGGTTTAATTCTTGGACCCCTGTTATTCCTACTCTAAATAAATGTTCTTTCAAATGTTTCTAATGTGAAGACTACTTTATTTGATATCTGTGCAAAATAATGTTAATAAAGAATTGTCTGTAATAGATGTATGGTTGAAGTCAAATAAACTATCATTAAAATACTCTAAAACCTATTTTTTACCATTCAGTAACAAAAGAAAAATTTAAGTAATCCCTTTAATATTATTATCAGTGGTCATTTTATTGAAAAAAAATGTAGTTTGAAGTACCTTGGGATAACTTGAGATGAGCACTTAACAACTTTCTAAAGTTTATGGCATAGTATGTAAACTCAGATACTGTTCTACCCTAGCGATGTTACAAACTATCTACACATACATTAAAAACGGTTATTAAAAACTATTTTGTATTAAAAACTATTTTGCATTATTTCAATCTGAAGTCTAAAACTCTATATTGAATTGGAAAAGAGCTGATAAATCAATGCTCGCTCCTATTCAGGTCCATCAAAATAAGTTCATTCATTCTTGTTTATTTTTACCAAAATCAACAAATATAAATTATCTCTTTCATAAATTTAATGTCTTTAAAATAAACAATATTATTAAATTTACTTATGCAAAGTTCATGTTTAAGTATATGCATAATATGCCACAAAAAAATTTTCAGATTATTTCAATGAACATTCGATGAAGATTCATAATTATAATACACATCACACAAAAAATTGATTTGTTTTTGCCAGGGGTGCAAAGCTAGCAATAAAATCTATGGCTCCAGCTTCTGCTCCAGCTCTGGCATATTAAAATGGCTGGCTCTGACCCAGCTCCAGCTCCAGACCCTAAAATTTCTTCCCGCCCCAGGCTCTGGCTCCAGCTCCGGCTCCACACCCCTGCCTTAAATCGTTCATTTATGTGTGCTATGATCAAATTCAATAGTTTATTTTTTCTTTTATTTTTATTTTTATCTCTACATTTATCCTCCTGACTTGCAGGAAAGTGACGGAGGTGCTATAACATAAAGTAAGCAATTACCCCAACCTGCTTCTGGAGATGCCAGGATATTGCTGTCCGCTTATAATTTAATAGAGATATTACTGCAATTTAGAACTGCTGGCCAAGACCACTAAGCAAGGGAAAGTGCCGTAAAGTATCTTTCCCAAGAACAGAACAGAACAGAACAGAATGGTGCAAGTGGATTTTGAATCGAGACCATGTTAATCATCAGCCTGGTGCTTTAACCACTTGACCAGGCTGCCTACTTAACTTTTTTTGGAAATGTTTTATTCTAAAAGTGACCATGACTCTTAAATAAAGCATTTGCTCAATAAACAATTATTAAATTTGGTTAGAGCATGCTTAAATAAACAGTTTAAGGTAAGTTTAATTTCAATTTCCAAGTGGCATGGCAAACTTGGCCAGATTAAGTAATATCATTCCATGCCTCCCTGGGAGGCAGAACGTTAATCAACTCAAGCAAAGGATAATAGCACTATATATTTCTGATTAACCAAATATAGTAGAGGCAACTCTAAAACATACTATTTAATTTGAATAAAAAATTTTTGCTGTGTTCTTTTAATACAATACAAAGCTGGTGCAATTTTACTGGTTCCAAGCTTTTCAAAATATCAGGCTCCATCTCCAACCTATTAAAAAATTGATGATGATGATGATATTTTATTCATGCTTAGTAACATTATTAAGCATATGCAATGTACAGTACTATGAAGCATGAAAAAGAAACACAACACAACGACGAACGTTAAACATGCAGAAAGTATAGAGAGAGTTGAGAAAGAGAAAAATGAAGAAGCATGGCTGCATTACCTAATTCAAACTAAATATTATTATTTAAAAAGACAAAAAAGACAAAAAAAATCACAAAAAGTGTGCAGTGCAGGAACGGTCATGTAAATCATTGGGAGGCACAATCGCCCTATATTGCTAACTATGAATTTAGCTCAACTGAGCATGGTGAGTAAAGAAAACCTCTCGAAAAGAAACCTCCCCAGGTCTGGAAACATTTTCTGGATGCACTGCAAACACACAAACATGGAAATAAAACAAAATATACTTATATATATACAATTCAAAGAGAGAATAAAGAAGTATAAAGTTCAGAAAAGAATAGAACATGCCAACTGTGTAAATTGATTTGAATAATCATTGTTCATTTAATGATTTGAATTTGTTATATCAATTGATTCCGATTCTCTTGCATAGCATACACTCTTTCTTGATAGAGATTGAAACTGTTTTGAAGATTGTGGCCTGATTGAGATTTGATAAGAGAACCAATGTTGATGATTGCTTTTTAGAAAGACATGTGCTTGAACTTCCTGAATTCATTTTTATCTGAAATAAAAATGCTTTCCTGCAGTAAGTAGCTCACTGAAATCGTTAAATTTAGATCTTATTGAATATTTAATTATACACTATTTCTAGTTTACAGATGTATAAAAGCAATACCTTCATGCACTGTCAAGTTATGGCGCTGAAAAGACAAAGCACCATTATGAATTGGTCATATTTTTATAACTTAATTTGTAAAATCTTTTATTGATCTTTATTTATATTGATTTATTGAGTAGGAATTTTTTAAGATTGTTTCTAAAACATTTGAAAGTCTGGTTGCTAGTTTTTAAATTGGCTGGGAGAGAATTCCAAATGAAAGGGCCTTGATAAGAAAAAGATTGTTGTGCAACAGTTGTTTTACAATGATGTGTTATGTATTGAGCTTTGTTTCTTGTATTGTATTTGCATGGATTTGAATGCAAATTACAACTATAAACAGGAGATGTCTTTCCACCTTGTATTAGTTTGAACATAAGGGACACAGTTTCCAATTTATATAATTGTTTTTTTTTTTAAATGTTGCATTGTTTCATAATGCCATTTATGTTGGAACAATAGGGCAATTCAAATACCATTCTCAAGAATTTGTTACAAATTTGCTGAAGCTTTGTAATTAGAGTTGAATTACCAAAACACCAGTTTGAAATGCAATATTGGAGGTGACTGTTAATTAGAGAATGATACAGAAGGAGTAGTGAATGCTTGTTTACAAGTGATTTTATTTTGCACACTACACCATAACAGCTTCTTAGCTTTGAAATCAAGTATTTCATATGTAGACTCCAGGAAAGATTATTGTGAATGAATACACTCAGAAATTTTAGAGAATTTACCTGATCAATTTGTCTATTTCTTATTGACAAAGAATGTTTACCTCCAACATTTGAGTTTGTAGTACTAAAAAGCATAAATTTAGTTTTTATTGACAATTTATTAGAAACTAGCCATTGATCAATTAATTTCATTTCTGATTGCATGAGTTGGAATAGAGTTGATGTATTTTTATGGCTAGTCCAAACAGTTGTATCGTCAGCAAACATAATGGCTTTGCTTTTAGTTAAGCAATTATTAAAATCATTCACATATATAAGAAAAAGGAGCGGGCCTAAAATAGACCCTTGCGGAAAACCCATGGTTGATGAATTGTTTGTGGATGATAAAATACCAGAACACACAACCTGTTGTTTTCTGTTGAGTAAATAGTTCTTGAACCAAATATATGCTTGTCCTCTTATTCCGTAATAGTCAAGTTTTTTTAGTAGTGTTTCAATGCTAATTGTATCAAATGCTTTTGATAAATCCAGGAAAATAGCAAGGCTTTTTTCATTTTTGTTGAATGACTTGGTGATGCTATTTATGAGAAGCAAAATAGCTTGGGAAGTAGAACATTTTTTTCTGAAACGAAATTGATTTTCAAAAAGAAATTATGTCTGTGTAAAAAGCTAATTACTCTGCAGTACATTATTTTTTCTAAAATTTTGGAAATATTTGAAAGTAAGCTGATAGGCCTATATGTCACTAGCATCACCCTTTTTATACAAGGGTATGATCTTGGCAATTTTGAAATCACTAATTACTTTACCAGTAGAAAGAGAAAGGTTGAATATATGTGGTAGTGCCATGATAATATTATCAGAAGATTGCAGTAATTTAAGTGGGATTTCATCAAAATCTGCATTTAGTTTTGGTTTGCTGTTTATAAGTATATTTTTTACTTCCATAAGGCAAGTAGGCCAAACATACATAGTTTCTTGAATTTTCTTTCCAAGGTATTCAGAATAATTATTTTCATACTTAGGAAGTGTTCTAGTATATTTATATGCTATAGATGAAAAATGGTCATTGAATAGGTTAGCTAGTTGCTGTGGATCAGTTATTTTGTTGGTATTTGTGTAAAGAGATTTACACTCAGGTATATTTTTCTTCCCCAAAAGGCTATTGAGAGTCCTCCAGGTAGTTTTTATGTCGTTTTTGTTAGAATCCAGTTTATTTTTAATGTGTTCTTGTTTTTTTGTCGAATCTTTCTAAAATAAAGATTATGAGCTTTTGTAAACTGTCTTTTTGTTTCAGGGGATTTTGTTTGCATATATTTCTTTAATAATGCTTCTTTGTTGGACAATAATTTTTTGAGCTCATCATCAAACCAATTATGATTCTTTCTATTGTCTTTGATAAACTGTTTTGGAAAGTGTTTGTTAATCTTTCAAAAGCACATTGAAACTTATATCCGGATCTGTTTCTTTTAATACTGGGTCAATATTGACTTTTTGAAGTTCATTGTTGAAAAAAGTTATTTTGGCACTTGAAAAGAATCTTTGCATCTTAGGTTTAAATTGAGGATCAATGCTGTTTGCATAACTCAGGAATAATAGAAGATGATCAGAAAGGGGATGAGTTATAATTGCTGCAGAAATTGATTTGTCCAAACTGACATTGGTCCAGATATGATCAATCAGTAATCCACTATTTGCATTGAACCTAGTTGGTTTTTTAATAAGTGGCATAAAGCAGTTTTCAAAGAGCATATCTGCATAGTTAGCTATCTGTGGATCATCACAATTCAGTAAATTATAATTGAAATCACCAAATAGGAAGCAGGGTTTGTTTTTAATTGATTTGAGAATATTAATGAGGTGCTCAAGAAATAATGCATGACTTTTAGAGTTTTTAAATGGTGGTCTATATATTACACCACAAATTATTGTTGAGTTATTGGATTCAATTTCAATAAATAATGATTCAAAAAATTTTTCATGCATTATGGTTAAATCTGATCTCATTGTAAAGTTAAATGAACAATAAATATGTAAACTAACACCTCCTCCTTTACTTTGAGACCTTGAATTTGAAACAAATGTATAATTACAGAGGTTAGTATGTGGAGCAGTTTGATTTTCTTTAAGCCATGTATCTGTTATTGCTAAAATACTTGGCTGTACATTAATTGAATGCAAAAAGCTTTCCAGTTTTAAGAAATTATGTATATTATTTAGTGATCGCACATTTAGGCTAAGTGCAGTGAAAGAAGTTTTAGTATTTTGATTTGATAGAAGTTTGGGTATTTTATCACTAGGAATATATTGTTCATCATTCAAGATTGAGTCATAATATATACTAGGAATATCCAAATTATTAATTTCTGGCATTACTTTAGCTTGCATGGAGTTAGCATTGCAATTTATCAAAAAATGATATGTAGGTCTATTTATTTTTTCAGACGGAAAGAGATTAATGAATTTTTCATCAGGGATGTTATTAAATGGAAAAAAAGGATTTATGCAATTTCTACATTTCCAGTTATTATATGAACTGTTAAGAGTTTTTGTTGACTTATCAATTTTAACAGTGCATGATTTATGAAATGAATTAAAACAATTTGAACACTGTATTTGTCTATGATTTTTTCTTATTTGTTTCAAACAGAAATGACAATTTAAGCAGTTGTTTGACTTTATCCTTGTTCACTATTGTTAGGGCTTAAAATATGTACAGTGGATAAATTGATTGAATGTCTATGAATAGAATTATGGTGTCATTTAGTTAGCATATATAAAGAACAAAATAAGAATATTAAACAGAATTAGCAAGTTATAAGCAGAGATAGAATTCTATTACACTTACAGCTAAATAAATTAATAAAAAATATGATATTTAAATATAAATATGATTTAGGATTTAGATTATTTAGACTGAAAAGAAAAAACAATTTAAGTAAACTAATCTATTTATAAAATTATGTGGCTAATTTATCAATATCACTAAAATCATCAATTATGTACCTTTTTTTTCTGTGCATACAATATACATTACCATTAAGTGTCTAAGCAGAACCTAGACCAAAGGTTTGCTTGGCACTTCTTAGCAGTTGCAATCGAAGTCTTGTTCAAGATTCAGTGATAGATAATCTTTCATCATCATTTTTCTTCGCCTTAAGATTTTTCTTCATTCCATATATGGCATTCCAAACCAATCTTCATACAAACTTGATGATGATTGGTGTGTTATTCGAACTCTTCTTCCTGGAAGGAAGAATGTGACATGTGTCAATGTCATGTGTTGTTATTGCAGGTGAAATCTCAAGTTTAGAATGAATAACATAAGATTCAAATTCTGAATAACTTTCTTGAGCTGGAATTTTACGTCCATGAAGAATAAGACAATTTGTCTGGCTGTACTGCTTAAGGTCATCGATGCATGTGCTGTTTTTCCAAACATCTTCTTCTAGCTTTCTAAGGATATCATCCATGTTCTCAATGGCCTTTTGAGTACTGTTCAGTTGTCCTTCTTGATTTATTTCTACTGAGCCTGAAACAGAAGAAGCAGCAGCCGCAGCAGCAGAAGATTTTTGTATATATTTCTTCTCATACCTGGTCTGAGCTTCCTGAATAGATTTTAATTCTTGCTGAACAGACTTCAGCATCATCTGGAGGTTATCTGCCATCACAATCACAATATCAGTAGAAATTTCATTCAAATTTCAAATAGAACCTATTAAAAAATTGCCTCCAGCTTCAACTTTTTGAAAATATGTAGCTCCAGCTCCATCTTTTTAATATGTGACTCCAACTCTGACTCCACCTTTTTAAAATATGTGGCTCTGGCTCCACACCCCTAATTTTTACCAACTGTATGTATCTTCTGATTTTAGTAAAAGATGTTAAATTTCAGTGGTGTAATTTCAGTGGTCTAAAATTCCTAAAAACATTAACGAAAACTCATTTCATAATTTTAAAATTAATTATAAATCATTTCTTACAAAAACAACTATATCAGTGATTTTTAACAATTTACAGAATTCTGTTTGTAAACTGTAATATGTAATGTATTTGAATTGTTTTCAATTGTATTGGTATGTTGTAATGTGCAACAATTTGTAAATTGTAATGTTCTTGAATTGTTTTCGTTTCTATCAGTATATTTTTTTATGACCTGACAGTTGATTGAATGACACTTGATCAAACGACACTTGATTGAAACATTGCTTGATCAAAACGACATTTGATCAAAATGACATTTGATTGAATAATAAAAAGAAAATTTACAACTTTGAATCTGTCTTAATGTTTTGTCCCAAAAACATAGTGATCATTAAAAAAAGTTTTCACTTTGACTCTGTCCTGGTTTTGTCAATTTTTTGTCCTAAAAACATAGTAATCTCTAAAAAAAGGTCTTCCCTTTCGTTCTGTCTCTTATTTCTATAAGGGTCTGCAAAGGTGGGGCCATTGCACAATGCCTCCCCTAAATAACTGACTGCAATGTAAAAAAAATACAAAAAAATGGCAGCAATAGGCATCTAACGAAATATAACTATGACATGAAATCTACTTGTTGCCCCCCTAAAAATGCTTAGCCCAGGAACCTCTTTAAAAAACCCTGACCTTGACATTGACAAAAAATTAACACAAACTGTTCTCTAACTGATAACCTCTGCTTTTTATAAATCAAATTTACAGTAACAAAGACATTGTTTAATTGCAAAAACAAACAAAAGTGAATCTTTTTTTTTTTTTTTTTTTTTTCAACTGTTAATTTTGATCATGTGTCATTTCAGTCAAGTGTTGTTTCAATCAAGTGTCATTTTGATCAAGTATTGTTTTGATCAAGTGTATTCAATCAAGTGTCATTCAATCAACTGTCATAACACCATATTTTTTATGATTAACCTGTTAAGTGTCACCAACGGCATATGCTGTTTAGCGTTACCTACTTGGGGTCATCACCAATGGCATATGCCGTTTTCAATTAGAGATGTATAACAACTGACTGTCAGCAATGAGATAACTCGTTTTTGACTTTGAGAAGATAGAAAAAGAAAAAAGAAAACTGTTTTTAAATGCCGTAGTCATTTTGGCAGTAAAAAACCTTTGTTTCTATGGCAACATTGTAAGCTCACATTGCTGCCATGCTTTTTTAGGCAAGATAATTTTTTAACAGAGGCGTTTATAAATAATTTACTATTTTTTAGAAATTGTTTAGTAGCTATTTTATTTTAAAATGAGTTCAGTAAAGAGAAGACGTCTTCTAAAAAAATTTTAGATTTTTTAGATGCTGATTATGATATGCTTGATTTAGAGAGCTCAAGTTGTGAATCTAGCAGTGATTCAGTTGAAAATACATTTTCATCATCTGATGATGACATTTTGCCAAATGATTGGACATCTAATGGTAAAGAAAGAAGTCTTTTTTCATTTCACTCTGACTATGGTGTTAAATTTTCTGTTTCAAATAGAGATAACCCAGTGGAATATTTTGAAAACTACTTTGATGCAGAAGTAATTACTTTCCTTTTTATAGAAACAAACAGATTCGCAAAGCAATTTCAAGCAGAGAAAAAAGATCAACTATTGCCACAATCACAAATACATAAATAGTACGACACTAATGATGATAAAATAAAAGTTTTTATTGGATTACTTATTTTGCAGGGCATTGATTTTAAAGTAGAAAATGCAATGTGGTTTTCTTCTCGTGAGAGCTTTTCTTCTCCATTTTTTTGAAGGATTATGAGTGGGCAAAGATTTGACCTACTACATAAGTTCTTGCATTTAGTTGATAATACGACTATAACTGATGGAGCTGCAACAAAAGTGGCAAAAATAAAACCATTTATAGATCTTATTTTGAAAAGTTTATGAAAAATTACATTCCAAACAAGAATATATCTATTGATGAATCTTTGCTTGGATGGAAGGGGAATTTGTCATGGGTCCAATATATCCCAGCCAAACGTAAAAGATTTGGAATGAAATTTTTCGAGTTATGCAAAAGTTCAACAAGATATATCTAGAACTTTTTTGTTTATGCTGGTAGTGATACAAGCTATTTAGAGAAATATATGCATTTGCCCATAACATCCCGAATTGTGTTTTCTTTTATGGACCCTCTTTTAGAAAAGGATATTGTCTGTACACAGACAACTTTCATACTAGTCCGACTTTAGCAGATATACTTGTTGATTGTAATACAGATACTATTGGCACAGTTAAAGTCACAAGAAAAGACATGCCAGCAAAAATAAGACGCAAAATTGAAGAAGGGCGAAGTTGTAGCAGCATATGGAAAAAAGTCAATGGTCTTGAAACGGAAGGATAAAAAGGAGGTATGCATTTTTAGTACATTGCATGATGATTCTATGATGCAAATGAAATCTAGGCCTGGCAAGGAAGTAAACAAGCCAAAAGCAGTGACAAATTATAATTCAAACATGGAAAGTGTTGATCTTTCTGATAATCTTATGGTTCATTTTTCAACTGCAAGAAACAGGCTAAAAAAATACTACAAAAAAGTGTTCCGTCATATGTTGGATTCTCTTCTAAATTCTTATATTACATACAAAGCTCTTGGAGGAAAAGTTACAAGATGTGAGTTTATTCTGACTCTTGCAGAAAAACTTATATCCAAATATGCCTCTGAAATCCCTGCTACAACATGAAGACCTTCACGAATCTCTGTGAAACCTTTGTGATTAACCGAGAGACATTTCCCTGAGTATTGTCCCCTGACAGAAAAAAAGGAAAAATCGCTCAGAGTTTGTGCCCAATGTCGTAAAAACAAAAAAATAAAAGAAAGCTCATACTGGTGTAAAGACTGCAAAGTTAGTTTGTGTGTTGCTCCGTGTTTTAGAGGTTGGCACACAGAAGAATGATTTATGCTTGTAAATAAATTCTTCCGTTATTACATTTTTATGTTTGCTTGAGTAGCTCGAGCAATTCTATTCATTTATAAATCAACTTCAAAGTAAATAAACAAACAATTATGATACCAATATTATCACTGTAAGCGCAGACATTCGCAAGTGTCTACACTTAAAGTGATATTTGAGAAAAAAGTGACAATATGAAAGCAGTGCATTTTATGAAGCATGATGCTTAACAGGTTAACCTTAATAAATATTATTTTTTTATTTGATTTGTCTTTGTTTATATTGCAATTTTATTTTTTATATGTATGTATAGAATCTGATTCAAATAGTTAAAGGTGCTAGCTCACATATGGTAATTTGAAAGGTCTTTTGCTAGCACTTCTTCTGGCAGCAATTGCATTGTACTACAGGAGGCCCACTTAAAAGTAGCCCAGAAAATTTAGTAGAGAAGAGGAACATTCTTTTATTGTTTAAGTTACCTGTAGCATTGTTTAAATTACCTATAGTGTTATAAAAGATTGTTTTATTTACCTGTAATGTTATAAAAGATGCTGGAAGTGCTCCTCGTTGACATCTATGCATTTCTGGGCACATTTAACAACGTTTGCAGATACTGCCTGTAGCTCTTCTCTGGTGATTCTCCTGATAGTGTTGGTAATGTTCTCCTTTAGCTGGTCTAGATTGTGAGGATTATTTGCATAAACTTTTTGTTTTAAAGTCCCCCAAAGATAAAAATTATCTGATGACAAGTCCAGGAAAGGTGCCATAACCCTTTGCTTATTGTTCTCTCTTTTGTAAACATATCATGAACTTGTGTCAGTGATCTGTGAGACGTGTGGGATGTAGCACCATCTTGTTGGAAAAAGAATTGCATTTTGTCTTGTGGTGTCAGTTGGTTGTTAAACTGTTCCAAGATGTGTAGATAAACGTCTAGATACTGTAGATAATCACCTATACAACCTATCGAGAGATCAGGCTACTTTTAAGTGGGCCACCCTGTACATGATTTTTCATTCTTGTGTATGTGTCTTTTTATTTTTGTTTTTGTTGTCAATGAAGAAGAAAATAGAAAAAATATATAACTTGTATATGTATTTGTGATGTATAATTCTATTACATTAAGAATGGAGTTACGGTTAGTGTTGCTAATGGTTATACAAAGATTTTAATTTTTTACTGTAATACCTATATAGTCATATTTATCAAAGTTTGCACATTCCAAAATATCTGATACCTACCTTAATCTTCATTAAATGTTTGTTTTAAATCAAAAATGCCAAGAAAACATTGCCAAGAATTTTTTAAAAAATAAATAACTTTTATATTAATATTCATAGAATTTTTGATATTATATCTGAATTCCTTGTTCTTTTCTGATTTCAACCATATATAACATGTTATAATTTAAACATATCTTGAGGAAGATATAAGCATTTTTTAAAAAGGATTTTTTGGTTCTCCCAAAACTTTGCCCCCCTATAACTCAAACAGTATTGGTCATAGAAACGTAATATTTGCACCAGTGGGTTTTGGCTATAAGATAACCCCATACACCAATTTTTATTAAAATTAGAGATGTAGTGGTTAAAAAATTTTTTTGTTGTGATTTGTCGTGGAATGGCCCGTATGGACATTATGTGGTTATAAAGTTTCATTAATAGCCATTTTCTGAAAGCCCCCTCCTTTTTTTTCATGTTAAAAAACAACGTGAAATTCAACTACCGTTGTATGCCTAGTATTCAATCAATTAGTGATTATCAAAACAAAAAATTTTTTAACAAAAACCAAAAACCTGATGCTAAATTGTTAAACAAACAAAAGCTGCTCTTTGAACGGTAAATGTTGCATCAATTTGATAGTCTATAAAGCTTTTCTAATATCAAACCAAAACCAAGATATTAAAACATACTATGATAGTTGCAAAGCAAGTTTCAAAACACGGTTCAACAACCACAGCAATTCATTTTGAGATAATTAGAAAAGAAGCATCAGTGAACAATTTAAAGCTGTCTGGTCCACTAAAAGTGCTGGAGAGACTCCCCAAATAACATAAAACATAATTAATCAATCCATCCCATATCAGTGTTGCTCTAGTACTTGCAACTTATGCTTATTGAAAAAGCTAGAAAGCTTCAGAGCAGAACAAAATACGGTTTACTCAATAACTCAACTTAACGAAATTTTGAAGTTTACTCAATAAATACTTGAAATTAATTTCAAAATGTTGTCACCACAGTAAATTTAAACTTAGTAATTTTAATGTCATTTAATTATTCATATAATTATCAATATTCTTATTTGTTATTAAACCCTTATCAAACATTCACCTGCATATTTGTCTGTCTGTTTTTTTTCTATTAATCTTCTCTTTTTCCCTTTTCTCTTGTCAGTTACTTGCTACTTAACTTGTGGATTCTTTTATAACTCTTTAAATGTTAGCTAATGATTCATAACAATTTTACGCTTCATCTTTTTTGGAGCTTGACTAAAACTACATTATAGCATGTTTTTTTCTAACACCGTAACAAAAGTAATTATTTAAAAATCAATCACTATCTTACCTTTTAAACACAAATTTCTTGCAGCATTATTTTTCTAAAATGTGAGTTTTCATCTGAGACATAACATTTATTTTAATTTTAAATTTTGTATATTTTATTTTTGCTCAATGTAACTAGTATTGCTTTTTTTAGATCTAGTGTCCTCTGATGAACCACACAGGTGAAACAGTTTGTTGGGACTATTTTAGTCAAATGTTTTTTCAAATAATTGTGTTCTGTTTAATTGCTATATATATTATATATATGTGTATATGAATTTATGTGATTAAAATACAATTTATAATTTCAGAATCTGCTAATCGAGTTTAGATAAACTGGTTTAGGATTTAAATACTAACAACAAAAACATAGAAATTGTGGATTTTTTTGGTTTTTAGACACCCTGTACATAAAATATTAGTATTTTAAGGGATTTTTTGGTGCATTATTTATAGCACTCATCTAGGTGAAAAATTAAAAAAACTTTTAAGTTCTAAATAAAAATTTTATTTTTTGGTAAACTTTTGGGTCCTATACAGAACATGATTTTTTTATACCAAAAGGTTTAACATCATAAATTTATCAAAGTATTGCCGTCTGTACAAAGTGTGCAAAATGATGAGATTCACAAAAATTGACCAGCTTAAAATAGGTAATGGGTCTTATACAACTAAATGCAGCATGATTATATATAGAAAAAACGTTTTTTGGAAAAATTTAGCTTTAATTAGCCTCCTAAAAGCTATAAGAAATTATTATTAAGAGTTTTAAAACTAAAATACGAAAAAGTTATATAGGACAAACTGAAAAAAATTTAGTTACAAGACTCAAGGATCACAATCCCAATTTAAACAATCAAGGAACAAATGTCATCAAACATATTTTGGGTATCCTAACCATTACATTGACTTTAATAACACAACTGTTTTAACAACTACTAATTATTGGCACAAATTATTAATTAAAGAAAGTTTACTTAAAAATTTCCTCCAATCTTAGTATAGATAAAAATTTGTTCCCTTTGTAAATACTGTATTAATTAATTAATTTAGTATATCATTAAATATTCTTCATTATGCCACAATACTTTTTTTGTTAAAATAATTTTGCCTTTTATGTTAAAAGCTCAAGAAATGCATTTATGTATTATTTTGAAAATGAGTTAAGTTACATACTTAAAATGTTGAAATCAATAAAATGATAATTGCATTTTTGGCTCTTTGTTTTATTTTAAAATTACTAAAATGATCTAGCCATCATGCTCCAAAATATAAAAAGCTTTAAATGGAAAATAAGCACTGTAACATAACATTTTTGTGGTAGAGATGTAATAATACATTCAGTGTTCAGCCAAAAATTACCATATTTTGTAGATGACTGAATTTACAAAATATGGCAATTTTTGGGTGAACACAAAAAATTAAATTAATCATTTTATTTTCAATATAATTTTAATAGTTGTAATATTTAATAATTGCCTTAAAATGTAAATTGTTTTTTAAATGCAAGTGATGTTCAGTCAGCATTTGTCAAACACTAGATGTTGTCATGGTGTATTTTACAGAGCACTGTGATACATATCTATATACAGTATATTATAATAAGTTTATTTTGGTGTCTGTCAAGTTGCCAAGCCAATTAGTTACAAAATTTGACAATTACAGATTATGGATGCATAGAGCATGTGACCCAAGATTTGCTAAAAACTGATAAAGACAGTAAAAGTAGCAACTTGACTCACAACAATGAGGACTGACATCAAACTTGATAATACAAATGGTTGCTACTGCAAAGAGCAGCAGTGTAGAAAAAATTGGGAAAATTTTGAAGATTTGAATGGAGTTGGAGCTAGAGTCAAACTTTGATTTTAGGAGCCCGAACCTAACCTTAATTAAGCTAGCTCTCCAGCTCTGTTAAAAATTGAAAAGTTTTGCCACTAGCTGAAAAAAATATTGTATGTAATGAGTTGGCTACTTGTAGGGTTGTAGGGCCTAAAATACCTAAAACTTGTAGGGCTACTTGCCATTGGAGGCTACACAAACATGTACAACATTGCCCTCTACATTAACACAATACCACACTTTTTAAAATGTGCCACATTAATATTTTGGAAGCAAACAAAAACCACAACATTGGCACTAACTATTGACCCACATTATTTTTCACCCATTGCTGAAGCACTAGAGAAAACACTATCACTATACATAGCAGAAACCATTCCTGACATTTCTCATCAACATAGATTCAAATATAAATATTCAACACACTTTGCTAACATAACATCATTAGTCTTTTTTAAAGTGTTTTATCAATTTGATGTTGATATTTAGATATTTGTTATTGTAAATGTCCATACATAAGTTTATGTGTGTTAACAGTGTTAAATTGCTTGCACATGTCCAAAGCCATTGCAGCACTATGTTGTGGGAACATATGGATTGTTGAAACTTTTTGTGATTGGAAGCAGTTGTGGAAAGCAGTGTTTGTTGAGTGTTTATGTTTAAATCCATGTTGTTAAAAAATAAATGTTTTCTGTTAGTGTTTTGGCAATAAGTGATAATAATGTTATGGGTTGGTGGTTTGTGCCAATGGGGAATGGTGTTATTGTTAATGGCAGTGTTGTACATGTTTATGATCTATCTGATGGGAAGTGGCCCTAGGTATTTCAGATGTTTAATGTTTATGCCATCCTGTCCAGTGGAATTGTTGTTTGTACTGTTTGAGGTGGCAAGTTGCACTTGTGTAGTGGTGTAGTATTTTGTCAGTGGCAAGTTTTTTGATTTTAAGGTCTATGTGTCTGTTAATTTTGTTTGTGCTACATAGAGTGACGTTTGAAAATTGTTTATTAAAAGCTTTTGCTTTATATATGTTGGTTATGACTGTTAAAGTTTTAGTTCCAAAGCAGATGCTTCTGTTTTGTTGTGCATATGATTTTTTGTTGAATAGTTTTGCTATGGTGCTCTAAAGAGAGTAAGGAGAGATGTTTGTGATCAATTTTGTCAAGATGTTGTTTGCAGGTTTTTGTTTTTGTTTATGTATTTGTTTGTTTTATGTAATTATTAAAAAGTGATGATTTTTTGTGTGTTTAATCTGTTTTGTTTGTGAATGTGATTACAATTTTTGATGAGCTTGCAGATATGCATGGCTATATGAGTGTGATTTGTGTTGTGATTTCCTTTAGAGATGAAGAGTCTGTTTGCATTCAAAATTGTTTTGACAAGATGTTTTCTTGTCATGAACATTTGTGGTGTGGGGTTTTTGGGACATGAGGTCTTCAACATATTGTTTAAATAATGTACAAATGGCTTTTAGATAGTTTGTTATTTGTTAAAATTTTTTTTTTTAAGTCCAGAGGCCATATTGTTGTTTGGTAAGTGTGATTTGTTCTGGTAGATGTGAAATGAGTAATATTTAATATTTTGTGGGATTGGTTCAGTTTTGAACCTTATATTGGTATGATGTCTGCTTGTGTATTTTCTATTAACACAAGTAGTTATTTTTAATTTATCTGTTTTGTTGCATATGCCATTTGCATTGAGCTGCAAGATGTTGTGTTTGTTTGTATAGTTGATTGTATTTTATAGTTAAAAGTGGTGTGAAATGTGCAGCACTATGAGTTATTGTGGTCTGTTGTTGTGATTTGGGAACATTTTAAATGCACCCAATATTTTGTGTGATTACATAAAACAGATGTTTGATTTTTATTGATGTGTTTTAGACAAATCTCACAAACCCATTTGTGTTTGTGGTCCTGGGTTTTGGGTGTATTTCATCCTAGAGAATCAGCAATTTGATCATCCAATGTGTGAGTAAACTGAAAAACTGGCTGTTTCAAAAGAGCTGGGATGAGTCTTTTTTGACCAGATAAAGTAAAAACTTCACTCAAAACAGATCTCATAGAAAGCAGATATGAGCCAATTTGTAGTGGTTGAAAATTAAACACAGTGTCCAGGCCTTGACAAGGCTGACTCATTTAAGAAAGTACTTTTTAAACATTTACCTCTGCTAAGTACCTGAATGCAGGTCTTTTTTAATCTGCTTAACGCTTGAGACACAAAATGTTCCAGACAATATATTATGATTTTGCAATGTAATGTTACTGCAAGGGTGTTTTTATACAAGAGATTTTCTTTTACTAGACTACTTTCTTGCCAGAGCTTTTAAGCATGATCTGCCCCGGACTGAAGTTGCCATTTTGTGAACTATATTTTGTTTGGTATTTATCTAGTAGCCTCTTTGGCATCAGTATTCCTAATAAGAGAGCTTAAATCTTTGGGCAATACAGCTTTACAGGTTATCAAGACACACAAACTTTTCCATCAAAGTAAGGTGGTAGTTCAAAATAAAGGGTTTGCACGTATTGCACTGAAATCTTAGTAAAGCTCTTTTTAATTTCTGTGTGCTTTTATGCCACCATTTCATGCTTTTTTTGCATTGGTTGAAATTGATGTTAACACCTTTTCTATAAATTTCGCATGAACACTTGGTCATTAATTTCTGCATTACTCTCTCACCAATACAGAAAGTTTTTGCTTAACCTAATTTGACTTTTATTCCCCTTTTTTTTTCAAAAACTTTATTGCAATCTGAATACTTTTCCTCACTTTTCTCCATGAAACTCAAAGTCATGAGCACCAGAAATTTTTTTCAAAAATCAATCTTTGACATTCTTAGTTATCTCATCTTATCATTGCAAACAGAGCAGAACTTTATATTGATCTCTTATGTACACATTCACATCAAACCATTCTGGTTTCACCCCTTCCACTTTCACTGCTGTCCTTGAGTTCTTGTACATTTCAAATATGCTGAAAATCTCTCTTTCCATTGCACCTTTCTATGATGTTATTTATTATAAGTCAATTTTTTGCATAAAAATTTGATAATTTTTTTGTTTATATTTTCTAACAAGGTTACACTACTTGGATTGGACATAATGAGCTTGCTAGTTGAACGATTGCAACAAGACTTTCAACCATATTATAATTTAAGTAAGTAGTTAATAGTGTTTAATGTAGTATTTCTGATAATTTCTTACTGCTGATTAGGTGGTAAAATGTTTCTGTTCAAATACTATATATAAAAATTGTTTCTAGGAAATAGATTTGAAAGGGTAACCCTAAAATTATCACTTATAACAGCATTTTTTAAACTATGAGTGGCAAAATAAAATTTGGGTTTGTGAAACACTACTATAACAAAGTTGTTATATGCCAAACATAGTTTACTTTAAAATTTAGTTTTTGTTATCAAGATGATGTATGTTTTAAAATATTGAATATAACTGCTGTTTGAAATTTCAAATAATAATAAATAACCAATTATTGAATTACAAAAGTTATGCATACATCATCATTTTTTTAAACATGCACAAGCACATTAACCATTACTTTATTTCTCGTACAATATTAACTGAGAAAAACTTTCTATGTGTCACAGCAGTTTTAGACTAAAGTAGTTAAGCAAACGTGATTAGTTTCTTTACGGAGAATGGGCCAGCCTTAGATTTGTGTAAAAAATTGAAAGCACCCAGAAAAAGTTGATAATTCACTAAAAATATCATGACAAATTTTTGCTATATAAATTAACATGTAATTGTAATAATGGAGTGGAAAAACCGTTTTTGTTTTATTTGTGTTGAAAGTATGAAACCTTCAAATTCAAAAGATATATTTACAACAAGCTTCTGAATTATCACAAAACAGTGCAATTTTTTTCAAAGTTGCTTAAGTTCTCAGCGAAGCAAAAGTGGTTTACCAACATTGTTTTACTGTGAATGAGGGATATTTTCTCACCTCTTACCAGGGGGACAACTGGGTATAAAAAAAAGTCTAACACAACTCCCAACATCTCTTAAAATGTAGGATGGCAAATTTTTTTGCATAAAGACTGTCTTGTTCAGGGGTGGCCAACTTTTTGTTTTCCATGCACAAATTTTTTTCACTTCTAATTCAAATGTGCCACACAAGCTTTATCTCTCTTTCAATGTTTTAAGTACAGGGTGGCCGAAAAGTCCCAGGACACTATACATGTATTTTCAATAAAACACAGTATTTTATAATGAAACACACAGAAACGTATATATTCAACAAAAAAGAGAACTTTATTAGAAACACAGCAGAAAACAACTAGAGTAATTTAGTGGTCTAGGGGATCAGTATGTTGGCCCTCATTGTTCTTGCACAATTCCATTCGCCTCCATGTTCTTTGTGCCATTTTTTGGAGAGAATTCCTTGATACGCTAGCAAAAGCTGCAATAATCGCATGCTTTAGCTGATCAATGGTTTCGTATCTAATACCAGAAACTTGACCTTTAATAAAACCCCATAATGAGTTGTCTGGAGTGGTCAAGTCGGGGCTTCGTGGTGGCCAAGCAAAAGAATTTGATCCGTAGCAAACACCATAGCAAAACAACAGTAAATACACTGATGTCACTCATGACCTTAAATAACCTGAAAAAATAAATCAAATAAATTGTTTTAACAAGATTAGAATATTAAAACTGCATTTAACAATATTTAACAGCATTAAAATATTAAAAATAGAGTGTCCTGGGACTTTTCGGCCACCCTGTATGATAATTTAGACATACTGTATATTTTGGTGTATAAAATGACTGTCAGATAAGATGAGGTACAAAATTATATCGGTTTTCGTTGTATTTCGGCATATAAGGTGATCATCAGATAATACGAGGTACAAAATTATATCGGTTTTATATACCATAAAAACTTTTATATGGATTGTATAAGACGACTCGTTCGGTTGTATAAGATGTTTTTTGACTTTCAAAATCATCTTATATGGCAGTTGTAAATATAATTATTTGATATACACACTACATATATGTAGAATTGGTAAGACTGTCAGAAGAGAGCTCAATGAAAATTTAGAGCAGCAGATAAAATTATAATTGAGAGAATTTTAGAATAACCAATGAAATGAACAGAACCATACCTTTCTTAATTATTTCAGTATTTAATTTTTAGAAATGACTGTTCACCCAAGAATTCTTTCGGCCAACTCTTGTCAGAAGAATTTGTTTGCAAATGATGAACTTTTTGTTAGATTTTTTGTTCTTACTTCAGTTTATAGAAACCCCACATTCATGGGACAGTATACACACTGGGATTTATTTGGACCAAAGAAGAGGAAAATTAATCTTATTGGTTCTCTTGTTCACAGAGCTCTTGAAATTTGCTTTCTTGAAAAGTTCTCAATTAAAGTCAACAAATCAAAAATATCTTGTGACAGAATAGATACCCAAAAGAAATCATTATTTCTAGAATTAAGAAGAAAATTTCAAATATCAAAAAAATTTGGCCCTGAAAAGTTCCTGATATATCTAAAATTACTTTGGATTGGAAACATTTCCCTTAAAAAATGAAAAACGAACAAAATCTACAGTCAACAATTGCTTTGAATCAGTGTGGGCAAGAATAGTTTCCTCTTCAAAAAAGATGTTGCCTTCTTTTCGAAAGGATGTTTTGCCTGCTCATTAGTGAAGCAATACTGTATACAATACTTATGCCACTATGATAGTGTGTACATAAGTAGAACATCCCAACAATTGGAAGAACGAATTTGACAACATGTTCCAAAGTTTATTAGAAATAAAATTAAATTTCAAAAAAGATCTCCAAAGACATCAGTGTAAATCCATTCAAACACACCTATTTCTGATTATTGGTCAACATTTGTTGACTATAAAATTTGTGCAGAAAAATTTGATACTAACTGGTGCTCTATTTTAGCTACAAGACAATCATCTTTTTATCTGGCAACGCTTGAAGCCACCTTCATAGAGTCTCTTAAACCCTTTCTTTGTTGCCAGAAAAAGGTTGTCTATAAATTGAAGCTTTCTTGTTTGCAGCACAAGTGAGCACATAACCAATCACATGCTTGCTTTCTCCAAACAATCAGAGGTGCTGTTGGTTTTGATGTTTTCTGATACTACATAAAACAATGGTTTTGCAGTTTGTTGTTTGCCAACAAATTTTTCTGACTAGAGTTGGCCAAAAGAATTTTCAGGTAGACAGTCTTTTTTAAAGACTATCAAAAAACAATTCTGCATAACCAAGAATTTATTCAAATTCAGAGAATAATGTTTAATCAAGGGTAGGAGAGACTACAAACTCAGAGACTCAGGTTTCTAACAAAAAAAAAAAGGTTAGAAAAGCAAAAAAACTCACCAAAATAATCTTGCTCTAGGTCAAAAGGACCATTTCAAGTGCATATGGCTGGACAAAAATTGCATATAGATGACTGTAAAACAGTATTGTAGAAAATATAATTTGTTTTACTTTATTCATTTATTTTTGACTTAAAAAAATAATAAAATAATGGTTGATCAAGTAATAAATATGTATGTATATTTTGGCCAAAAAACAACAACAAACAAATTGTTGGTAAAAAAAAACAGTCTAGCAAAGAATATGCATGGGTACACATTATACACTAAAAAGGTTAAGTATGCTCGAAAGTAGGAGTAGGTGGTCTATTATAATGGGATGAAGGCATTCAGTGACTATGTGCAAGGTGTCATTTAGGACACTGTCTATGATGTGAGTGTGAGTGCTGTGACACCAGACCATGGCACAGTGCTCAGCTGTTGAGTAGACCAGAGATAGGGCAACTTTGCTCACTGTTTTGGCACCAGCACCCCACTCTGAGCCCACAAGTCACCTCAGCAGTGTGATGTGCAAATGTAGTTTTTGCATGGTCATGGTGATGGCATGAGAGCAATCTGTCCAGTTTTACCCCAAGATAAGAAGGAGTTGGACAGAATAGTAAAAGTCTAATTCTGTTGTAAACTTTTATCTCACATTTGGCCTTTTAGTTATTTAAATTAAAGGATGCCATCACTGTTTTAGTGTGACTGAGCTTCAACCTTCAAGTCTGGAGGTTACACTAAAAGTGTAATCATATCTTGGTTTGGAGTCCTCTCCAAATCCTTCTAGTTTAATAAAGAGTGCAGCAATGCTAGATTGTCTGCATAAGCAAACTTTCTGGAAATTATTGTAGGTAGATTGTATGTATAGATATTGAAAAGGAAGGGACCCAAGATCCCTGAGCGACATCATTTTCAGACAGTTTAGCCTGCTTTGCTTGCTGCACCAGTAATAAAGGGTAAAACTTCAGTTTCAAACAAACTCCATGATCATTTTGATCATATGCTTATCAGGAAGAAGCGTCAGAAGCTTGCAGGTAAGGCCATGATGCCAGACAGTGTCATATGCCACTATCAGATTAACAAAAAATACAACACTGGCCTTCTTAGCCTCAAAAGAATCCTTGATGTTCTGGGTTAGCAGAACAACTTAATCCATGGTTGACTTTTCCTGTCAAAACCCAGGCTGCTCTTTAGGGAGCAATGGATTAATAATTAGCTTGACATGGGCATAGACAGGCCTCTTGAGGATCTTATAGGGAACACGGAGCAGAGATATTGGTCAATAACGTTTTGGGCTCTCCATGGGCTTCATTGTCTTTGGGATTGTGACTACAAGTATTCTTCTCCTGATCTTGGAAATTTTGAGTCAGTGCAAGCAGGAAGAAAGGAAGTTACTTAACTAGGACTTCAAGGCTGCTCTAGCATGCATTATAAGCTGTAGCATTATAAATCAGGCCCTGGAGCTTTACCTAGTTTTAAGTGTTGAAGGGTAGCAGTGAATACTCTCTATGAAAAATTCTCAGAGATATTCACTAGGTTTGGTGTTGTGGCCATCCAAAGGTCAGACATGTTTTGAGAAACAAGTTAAGGTGACTTTTATAATTATTCATTTTTATTCTTGAGCATTATTAAACAGTTTTAACACAAAAATTAGAAATATTAAAAAGATCAAGAAAAAGAAGCAGCACAACGTCAGACCTTAAGACATGCATATGATAATCTGAAAGTAAAAGTACAAGACAGTAGAAAGCATGGCCGCAACACCTTAATCAGATAAAAATATAAGAAGTGAAAAAGAAAAAAAATATATAATAATAATATTACTAGACAAACTGAACAATTACAGAGTCCTCCACCCAAGTGTAGACTGATTTTTAGATAGATTTCTAAATAGATTTAGGTCTGAAAACTCAGTTAATTTTTGTTAAAGATGGCGTAAAAGTCAATCAGCACGTTTACCTGGACATGTTGAAGAACAGGGTTCTTCTATGGATAAATTCATTGCCTGGAAATCAAACGGTGACACTACAGCAGGATGGGGCAACCGCTCACACAGCCAAAATGGTTCAAGCCTGGTGCAAGGACAACTTTAAGTCCTTTTGGTCAAAGGAACTTAGGCCCTCTTCTTTTCCTGATCTTAATCTGATGGACTTTGGGATGTGGTCCATCTTGGAGAGAAAGGCCTGCACTGTCTGACATTCAAATGTGGAAAAATTGAAGAAGAAATTGAAAGAGTTTTGGTCGAAAATAGAAAGCGAAACTATTCGTGCCACGTGTGACCAAGTTATCTCTCACCTCTGCCATGTTATCATTGAAAAGGGCAGATATATTGAATAAACTGAATTCAATATTGAAGATTATACATTTACCTTTAATTTTCTTCAAAAAAAAAATTTCATTGCTCTTTTCGTTTTTAAATTAATGTAATATAAAACAGTCTACACTTCGCTGGAGGACCCTGTAAATAATCATTGCATGACTAGTCTGTGTAATGATGATGGGTGGCACAGCTAGCCAAGATGGGAATTTAGCTCAACTGAGCAAGGTGAGTAAAGAAAAACCACCCTTATAAAAAGACACCTCACCAGGTCCAGAAACCTTTTCTAAACCTCACCACACCATGACAAACAAACAAAAGACACCTCACCAGGTTCAGAAACCTTTTGCAACTGGTGACTATAATGGAATTGTGAATAATGCAGAGAGGATATATAAAAAAATTACAGAATTATAAATCTAATAATGAACAAATATCAACGATAAAAAAGATAACATAAAATAAAAAAACTATTAGGCTAGTCGAAGTTGATGAAAAAAACATATATGAATAATATAACAATTACAAATAAAAATCAAAAAATGAATAAAATAAAATAAAAAACTTTTACAACAGAATTCATGAACTACAAAAAAATAATAAAATTTTTCAGACCAGCATAATAGCAAAATAAACAAAGTCAATAGTATTTAGTAACTGCTTTGAAATTTATTTTACAATTTTAAAAGTAAAAAAATTAGTTGCTAAAATGGAACAGTAGATCATTGCCAAAAAAAAAAAATTTAATTAAAAAGTGAAGATAAGGATGAAAAAGAATCAATTTGATGAGTGATTGATTTGAAATTATGCAAACAAACAAAATTTAAGAAAAGAGTTCTTTATATCTTTGTGAGCAAACTTGATATCTTGATTATTTAAGCTTTTCTCCCAAAGATTAAATTCAGAAGTTTTGATACCATTTCCATTGTCTTTTTTCCAGAAACCTGTAATCAAAAATATATAGGGCAGTATCGTGTTTAATAATCTAACACTAGAATTAAATATTATTCCCATTACCTAAAAGATATTTATAAACCTCATTACCTAAAAGATATTTATAAACCTCAGGACTAAAACATTAAACAATTTGTTTCTTTTTTTTTAAGTCAAAGGGAATGCAATTACAATAAGCTGGACCAAGGTATGAAATAGCTTGCTGTCATACTGTGCTAGAACTTTTTTTTGGAATAAAGATAGATTTGTTTCTGGTATTGTATTTAGACTCGTTTTTAGTAAAAATATTTAAAAATGCAATTGGGTTTTTATCATTTTTTTGCTTAAGCATAAACACAATTAGTTCTTTAGCCAAAAGTTGATCTACCATTAACTATTTATTTTCTTTCATAATATCACAAACAGTTGAGTTACTGTTAAAACTAAAAGCTAATTTAACAAATTTATAGCACAGTCCTGGTAATCTTTTAACCAAGTTTGACTTGTGGTCAGGAGCTTCGTATCTCCCATTTCTAACTAGGTGAGATGCAATAGCATCAGCCAAAATAAAACAGTGACAAGGAGAGTGTCAAAAACTGCTTTGGACCATTGATCCCTTTGCTTCCTGTAAAGTTTGGCAAGTAAAGCTGTACCAGGCAAACCTGAGTTGTCTCCCTGAAGAGACTGCAGGAATGTTTAGCAAGAGTTTCACACTTTACATCATAACATGGAATAAAGTTAATTTGATGACTGCATGAGATAGTCTTTTTAGCTGCTTTCCTGATGATGTTACAAAAATCCTGGTAAGCCGCATCCACATCAAGTGAATCAGGTGGCAACAAGGTATTTGCAAGTTTGTTTGTCAAAACAATGTAGTGACTTCATTTACCTTGCAGAAGTTTTATTGCTTAACAGGCATGCTTGGCATTGACAAAGCAAACCTTGGTGGTGTTTTCAGCTAAGGTCAATGTTTTGATCTTGAAAATTTTTCAAAAACACATCCATCCAATAAATGATTATAAGGACCTAATAAGGAGCTAATGAAAGCTAGATCTGGATTAGTGTCACTGTTTCAGCAGCTGGAGTAAAAGCTGGTGCATTCTTGGCATTGCATAGAACAAGGGTGGCCAAACCTGTATCATGTTTGAGCTGCATATCATGAAACCAAACTTTTAAAGAGCTGCAACACAAAAATCTAAAAACATGAATTTATTCATATAAAAAAGCAAACAAATAATATTTATTGATGTGTGGTGATATTATGAGTCTGCATTTGGCTGCAAGTTGTTTAAAATTTAGTTGGTAAGATGCTGTGGCTGTTTGGAGTAATTCTTTTAAGTCTTGATTTGTCAGAGTGACTCGATGTTTTGACTTTACAAGTTTCATCACATAATAAAATCATTCACAGTAAAATGTTGTGCTGAGGACAGAAATCACCCAGATGCTTGTTTCTTTCAGGTGCATATGTTTAGTTTTTGATATTTGTTTCCAGAACTCAATTGTAGTCAGGGATGTATGAGCCATTTTTAAAGTGAGATTTTCCTGCAGCTCTAATAGTTTCATTTCCACTGCAGGTACTTCAGACACCAATGGTTCAGAAATTGGGCACCCACTGGTGACCACATCAGTCTGGAACAAGTTTTTGAGACAAGAAAAGCAAGGCTTTAGCTTCTGCAAATCAATAAACCTAGCCTGGAAATTATAAAGCTGTTCTTGCAGTTTGCCTTCATATTCTTCCAATTTTTTGTTATTTATTTTGACATAAGGAAATGTATTTATTCTCTTTAGGTTAAGATGAAATGTTTTGAACAATAAATCTCTTAGAAATTTTCAGTTTATTTTGAAAACTAAAAATTTTTTGGGAAAGGTTTGAAACAAGATGATCTTTGCCTTAAAATGCCAAGTTTAAAATTTGTAAATGGTTCTTATATCAGTAAGAAACATAAGATCTTGCAACCACTCCCTTAGGTTGTTTTACCATAAGTCCAAATTGTGTGGGTAATTAATGCAAAGTTTTTGTGTTTTTACTTTATTTGACATTTTAAGTTGCTGGTTTTTTACTGATTGAATGAAGCATGAAGATAAGACACACAGTTTTATCTTCAATTATCAGTAAATTAAAATTTTTTCTATTCTGATTTAAAAGTTTTCTTTTTAGTTCTTTCTCTTTTTGCTATTTTCGATATTTTTGCAACAAAACTCTCAATTAGCAAAATACTCAGCTCACTGCAGTAAAAAAAAATTATGATTCAGGATGAGAGGTTATTTTAAAAATCAACTGCTAAATAATAGCAATCAAAAGCCAAAATTTTATCATTTTTACTAGTAAAATTTTTGAAAAAAGCTAAATGTTTTGACTTTCAAAAGTCCTCATTAAAACAAAAAAAATTAACACAATTTAACAATAAATCATAAACGACAATTATTACGTTGAGGAATATGTTTGTAGTGTTTTTATCAAAGATTTTTATTAAACAAAAATAAAAGTTATGGCTATAAATTAATAAATTATGTATTCTTCGTTGCTGTTTATGACCTCCTCCCACCTCTCGACCAATTTGTCCATGCTGTTCCACCAAAAATCCCTGGGTCTGGTATCAAAGAATTTGTTGAGCCAGTTTTTAAGATCCTCTTCATTGTTGAAGGTAACGCCCCTCATATTGTTCAACAAAGAGCGGAAAAGATAGTAATCTGTGGGTGCAAGGTCCGGAGATATGGCGGATGCTGAAGAACCTCCCATTCAAGCTCTTGGAGTGCAGCTTTGATGATTTGTGCAACATGAGGCCTGGCGTTGTTATAAAGAAGTATGGTTTGGCCTTGTCGATGGGGTCTTTTCAGTCAAATAGCCTCATTCAGGCAATGTAGCTGGGCTATGTAGAGCTCCTTGTTGACTGTGGCATTCCTTTCAAGCATTTCCTAGTGCACCATGCCCTCCCAGTCCCATTAAACGCAGATCATGGTCTTTCTTGGATGGAGGTCAGGCTTAACTCAGCTTTGGCGTATCTCCAAGAGCCACCCATTCCTTTCTTTGCTTCATATTTATATATATATATAGGCACCATTTCTCATCTACTGTGATGATTTGGTACAAAAAGCACTGTTTGTGACCATGTGTTGCTCGATGGCAGGCGAGATGTTGAGAAGCAATTTGGAGGCGATTTTTTGTTATTTTCGCTAAGCTCATGAGGCACCCAGACTTCCAATTTTTCGGCAAATCCCATTGAATGAAGATGATTGACAATTGTTTTTGATCACAGGTCATTTTTTTTGCCAATTCATGACTTGTTTGGTGCTTTCCTCCTTCAAAAGTGCTTTGAGATGGTCTTTGTCAAATTCAGAAGGTCTTCCACTGTGGGACGTGTTGTCTATGTCAAAATTGCCATTTTTAAACTTTGCAAATCATTTTTTTGCACAGATTTGCCTATGACACCTTCCCCATATACCATGCAAATGTCCTGGGCTGCTTCAGCAACTTTTTGGCCTTGATGAAAAGCAAAGAATAGCAGGTGTCGAAATGTTGCTTTTTACCCCCTGGACATTACATATGTAAGCCTCACAAATAATAAAATCTCAAAATATTCAAAAAGACGATCAGCACAGTTTTTTTTACAATAGAAAGAGCTCTATTGAATGAATATATACATTTTGCCAAGTAGTAAAAAATTATTATACAATAAAAGAAAATATAAAAACACTACAAACATATTCCTCAACCCAATAGATACAATTAAACTGCAATATATACAACAGTTTTTTCAAGTTTATGCTCACACTGGTATTGCTAATTTAATTTAAAAGCAATAACAATTCAGTAATTATAATAATACAATGCCATATTTTAAGGTAACTTTGCTAGTATAGATGATAAAATGTTGGCCTTTGTCTGATATAAATTATAAAAAAAAATTAATATAATTCTTCAAAAAGTTTAAAGAGCTGCCAGCAAGGGTTGGAAGAGCTACAGTTTGGCCACCTGTGGTATAGAAAGACAAGATTATTAATACTTGCCCAGCCAGCCAAGTACTCATTTTCTGCACTGTTATGATTGAACCCAAGTCATTGTGGTGACAATTGAAATTTCCAGCATAAAGACAGGTCAAGAAACACTGAGAAATCTAAGGACTGCAGTCGTGTTGATAGAGATTTGTAGACATTGACTTTTTTATAATTACCAAAGTCCATGCACAGCCACTCAATCTCTGATAACAGTGGAGATTAGTCCAAAAGCATATACCTTAATCACTCATGGACAAATGCACAAGACCATGCTTCCTGCTTAAGGAAGACCCAGTTAGTTGGAAGCCTGGAAGTATTAGCTTCTCCACATCAGTGCAGTGGGTCTCCTCTAGTAGGATAATGAGTGCCTTAAATTGTAAAGCAAGATAATGAGGAACATTAATTTTGCTTGTCACCGTAAGCGATTTCTTTTTACAGTGAAACTAACCCGAAATCCCTCTTTCAGCATCAGCATTAGCATAGAATAAAAAAAAACCAAGAAAAAATGGATTTCTGAAGAAGCGATAGTAACCGCAGGTGAATTCGGGTTAGTTGCACAAACAAAAATCGCTTGCGTTGACTTTTGAAAAAACAGGGTGGCACTAATTAGAGGTTTTACGGTATATGTAATTATGTATGTCATGTGCAGTCATCAGCTTTATTTTGGTTTAAAAGAATATTATAACATGAATCTCTAGCAACTTGTTATCAAACACAATACAATGGATGCAAGAAAGAAAATAACATGCAAGATGCAATTAGAAAGAGAAACCTTGTCATATGAGAGAAAATTAGAAATGAGAGTGCAATAAGAGATTAGAACAAAATTAGAAATGAGAAAAAAGTAAAAACAAGAGTGTGGGGTTTCAATAAAAGCTTTATTTGGTCTTTCAATTAGATGGAGTCCTATTAAATTGTAAAATTGATGCTACATTGAAATTCTTAACTTGAAAAAAAGCATGAGAAAAAATTTGAATATAAAAAAGTTTTCACCTGAAATATATATATATATTTTTTATACAATTTAGGGAGAAAGAATATACTTTCTTCAACCATATCACAATTTATATTCAGAAACACCAATCCATTCATACCATGATAAAATTTGAAACAGAACAAAAAAAAAAAAGAATGAATATGATATAACATAAACATTTTCTCTTACATTAGCCTGCTTCAGATGAATAAAATGTAAAGAAATTTAACCATCAAATTTAAGGATTGAGGTCAATGACCTGATTATGTAGTTGTTTATCAAATTGTTTACAAGAGGTTTTCATAAAGGAAAATTGATAAATAATTGATTAAAAATACAAATGCAGAATAGCAACTGCAAAATTGATACAACATGCAGAATCCAAATAATAGAAATAACAATCTCAAATATATTCAACAAAAACAGTAATTAGATAGTACAGTACTTGCAGTAATTTTTTTAGGTAGGTTCTTAACATACAGTGCTTGATTTTATGTTCCTAAAATTAAAATACATAAAAGGGAAAATGCAGTATATTTTTGTATAATAAAAATCAGTAACACATTGACACATTATATCAGCATACCCATACATTGACCACCACATAAAGCACAAAGTTTACCAGTTTTGAATAACAAAACCGATTGCTGGCTTAACACAATTCTTTCAGCCTGAAATAGTGAAAGAATAAATCTTTGGCTCCATTTAGAGTGGATGCTCTTTCATATGAAGACATGACAATAAAACTTTTCAGTTGGACACAGGCATAGTTGGTCTAAAATTATTATGTTTTATGGTAAAAAAATCTCTAGTATGTGTATCAGGCTTACTACTTTAGATATTTCACAAAACTTGACCAGAAAAAAAAATTGAAATGTATAAAATCGTTAATCATATGGTTTTTGTCTTTTTGGTTCAATTATTTTTTTTTTCAGTTCATGGAACCTTATTAGATCGACTTGGTGATCAAAAGGATCAAGTCCGAGATGCCACTGTCACTCTACTTACTAACATAATGGATGTTGTTGTTACTCCTGTGGTTAGTTTTGGTATTTGCTTTACTGTACTGTATGCAATGTTAACAAATACCTCTCACTTTATTTTATAGCAATTATTTGAGAAGCTAGCTGCAGGATTTACACATAAAGCATGGAAAGTACGTGAAGGGCTTTGCCGACTTTTAATTGCAACTATCAATCGCTTTGGTGCAAAATCTATGCACTTGAGCAGACTTCTGCCTCACATCTGCCGGCTCCTAAACGATTCACATGTTGAGGTATGCTGTGTTGAGGTGTCTAAAATTTATCTTAAAGGTTTTGGTATTTTGATTCTATCAAATGACTGTTTGCTCCAAAGTTTTAGTAGCAAATTATTAGAAGAATATTTTTAGACTGAGTTTCTTATGTAAAGTATTAAGAGTGCAATTAATGTAATTGCAATTAACATGATTATGGTTCAAAACCTACACATGTCATTCTATTGTGTCCTTGAAAAAGACATTTCACAGCACTTTCCCCTGTTTGCCAGCCTTGGCAACTAGGTCTAAATTTTAGTCATATCTCTAATAAAAACTATAAATCTAAAATAAAAATTTCAACTGGACAGCTTCTTCAGAAGCAGGAAAAGAATGATTACTGTATTTATAGCTTCAAGCTTTTCATTAAACGTGTAAACTTTTTTATGTTCAAAATATTTCAATTCTAAAACTTTAGAAAATCATTCAATGTCAACTAAGTAATTTATCTATAGCTTAATTGTATATTGCAACTGATTCAAAATTTAAGTAGTTGGTTTTTTTGAATTAATTTAATTAATCCGTTGTAACTGTTTTTTCTAAATGTATCAAAATTCAAATTAATTTAAATAGATTTTTCTTTGACATTTATTTCACCAAAACATAACTTTACAATTGGTTTCATCCAATTCTTAAGTAGAATTCAAGAAAAAATTCTCATTTAAATTTTATGGGAAAAAAACCCCTTGATTATTCATTAAACAGGATTAAACAGATTTTAGGATGTGTTGGATAAATAAATGTAAAATTTGCGCAAGCTCTAGATTTCCATTGAGCACATAGCAATTTTATAAATTGGTTTTCATTTAATTAGATCTTTAATTTAGGTGCAGTAAATCGTTTTTTAATTGATGTCCTTATTTGTACTTAATTTACTTTTTAATCTTAGTATTTTGACTAGCTTTACTGTAAATTAAATGAAGGCAATCACTTCTTTTTAATTTTAGAAGCAACTTAAAAGTTTACTTATTGATGAGTAACTTATACTTTGAAATAAATTCACTGATAATTCTTTTGCTTTTGTAGTTAAAGGGTCTTAAAATAACAATAGATTGTAAAGCTTTCTTGTTTAGCAGCGCCCTTGTTAATGCGTCACAGTGTTGTATGAGGGTATTGTTAAAGCCTTCCAGTTGTTTTTGTCTGTCTCGGGATTGTGTAATAATTATTGCTATATTGCAGTTTAGAGTTTGGGTTACGTCGTAACGGTGCCCTATGCGATAGTTTGCTTTGTAGAATTTTCGCCCTAAACTATATGGTTTTATCACCATCTAAAAACTATTAAAAAAAAGAATTTTAAGCAGAGCAATATCTGAAGTAGAGCAATACAGCAGCTCTACATACCGAAACCGTGACACTTGCTCTATACATCTCTTTGTTGCCTTGCTTTTGCCTTGCAAGTCGGGGGAATTTAATACGAGAGCGATAAATTCCCACCTTTATATTGATTTTCAACCTGATGCATATCAGCATTTTTAAAATCTTTTTTGGCTAGCCAAGTGCAAATTTTAAAAATCCTGCTCTAATGTCACATTTTGTGACTTAAGGGTAAATTATTACAAAAAAATTTTACTTTTTTTCCGGTAATGAGGGCCGGTTCACTACGCTGTTTTTTTGCACTGAAAAATACAGAAAAATCAACGCATTGCTCCTGGTTTTAAATTAAATTGTTTATTTGCTGTACCTATGTTAATGACACTTTTTTGTTTTTGCTGGGTGAAGCGTACCAAGTGGCTTTTTTTTTAGTTTGAACCTGCGTTTCCGATATAATTTCGCCAAGTCAATGTTAACGATTTTGTTTCGTTTACTAATTTTCGTGATCTTGAGGATCAGCATTATGCGTTGCCCACAAACTAATCTGTTTTCTGCTGTTATCGTAGGTAAATACAATCGATTTTTTGCTTTTAAGAAGTAACCAGAATTTAAGTACAGTTTATGCTTTAATAGAAAAAGAAGCTATTTAATTCTTATATTATTATAAAGGTAATTATTCTTCATTACAATGATATAAAAATTTGTTAAAAAATAATTTTGTAACAAGCAAATGTTTTTTGCAAGTGTCTTTTTTTCGATAATGCCACTTGCGGTAAATTAGTTGAAAATTTTTCGCCGCTACTAGTCACTAAAGTTCTAATGTCATATGACAATTATTTGTTGGACAAACAAAACTACTGTTCAGCTTAACAAAAAAAAAAATAAAAAAGAAATACAGAAAATTCTATGGGGCCAAAATTTTTTTTACAGTATATTTTCAATATTGATTAAAAGATAGCTTAAGTCATTTGTAAGATAATATTGTATTATAGGGTTTTTCGATCTAATTTGTTGTTTTTGCAATCAAATTCGTTTTTTTTGCAATCAATTTTGTTTTGCAAAAACTTTTAGTAAAAATGTAAAATTTTAATAATTATTATTTTTTCATTTAATAACATATTATTACGAAATATCTTTTTAAACACCAAAATGTTACCAGCCCTATACGGCAGGGTTTCCCAAACTGTGTGCCGCGGCACATTAGTATGCCGCCAGCGGTTTAAAAGTGTGCCGCGAATTTTTATGAAATTACTGACATTACTATACAATAATCAACACGAACATTATTACACAATTTAATCAAGAAAATTAAACCTTTCCTCTGATTTTGCTGCTTATTCACTAATACGAGGGTCAGTCAAAAAGTAATGAGCCCTGTTAACTTTAACCGCTTTAACCTTCATATTTTTTCTAGAAATTTTAAGGGTGTTTAGTAAATTTACTGCTTTAAAGAAAAATTGTAAAAAAAAATTGTTTCAACGTGTCCACTTTTGGTATTGTGTTTTGGAAATGACGTCATCACTGGATGTCCGTCAGAAGCAGAGAGCTGTGATTGAATTTCTTGTTTCGGAAGGGGAGCCACCAAAACAAATTTTCGAAAGATTGGTAAATGTTTATGGAGATGCTTCATTAGCCTACAGCACTGTGAAAAAGTGGGTATCCAGGATTAAACACGAAGAAGATGATCCAAGTTTGAGTAGCCTCCAGGACAGACCAAGAAGTGGAAGACCATCTTCTGCAGTCAATCTTGGAAACAATGATAAGGTTGAGAAATTGATTAGAGATGATCGCAGAATCACTATTGATGACATTGCTGAACGTGTTGGAGTTAGCCATGGAAGTGCTGTGAACATTGTTAATGAGCTAGGCTTTGCAAAGGTTTGCGCCAGATGGGTTCCGAGGCAACTTTTGGATTTTCACAAGCAAGCCCGTTTTGAAGCTTGTTCGGAGCTTATTGAGTGTCACAGAAGTGACAAAACTTTTCTCAGCCGTATAGTGACAGGAGATGAAACCTGGGTTCATCACTATGAACCTCTGTCGAAAAGATCATCCATGGAATGGCGTCACCCCACGTCCCCAAGAGCCAAGAAATTCAAAAGTCAACGTTCAGCTCGAAAAATTATGGCGACTGTGTTTTGGGACATTGAAGGAGTGATATTGGTAGATTTTATGCCTAAAGGTACTACCATCAACTCAGATGCTTACATTGACACTTTACACAAACTGAAAGCGAAACTGAGAAGAGTACAACCTCACCTGGACATGTCTAAGGTCTTGCTGCAACACGATAACGCCAAGCCCCATACCAGTCTCAAAACTCGTGAAGTGATTGCTTCTTTTGGATGGACGACGGTAACCCATCCCCCATACTCACCCGACCTGGCACCATCTGACTATCATCTTTTTGGACCATTGAAAGAAGGAGTTAGGGGGCAGCACTTCACTAGTGATCAAGAAGTCAAGCACGCTGTAAGAAACTGGTTAAAAATGCAGCCTGCTGACTTTTACAAGGCTGGCATAGTGTCCCTTGTTCATCGATGGCAGTTGGATTGAAAAGTGCGGAGATTACATTGAAAAGTAGAACTGAGATCTCCTATCCCTGGGCTTTCTTTTGATGTATGACTTTTGATTTTATTGCAACAAATATGGCCAGGAGAGACTTGGGCTCATTATTTTTTGACTGACCCTCGTATTATTACGTAATAATCGAGAAGTTCTTTTTCACTGGCAATTCTGTTATTTTCATTTAGTAAACACGATTGTTATGTGATAAAACAGTTCGAAAGTTAAAAACATTGTTAAAATAGATAAGTATTTTGAAAAGCTTAGCGAAGAATGTGGCGAAAAAGCAACGCCAGCAAAGAAAAAGAAAATGGTTGCCAGAAAGTACAGTGAGAACTATCTGCAGTTTGGTTTATCTCGACAGAAGATATTGACTTTTCAAGACTTCTATGTTTTCTGTGTGGCAAAAAGTTATCAAATCAAGCCATGGTGTTCAGTAAATTAAAAAGCCATCTTGAAGGAAAGCACGAGTTAGTAGCTCAGAAAGAAGAAAAAATTTTTGCTTTTGAAAGCACAGAACGCAAAGCAATAGAATTTTAATTAGGACGATTTCAAATAAGGCGCTTGAAGGTATGGCGTCCACCTACAATTGACATTGTGCGTGTAATAACATATATCGTTTAGCCGCGTTTCCTATTTCGCAATCACTTTATCAATAAGAACTTCGAAGCGTAATAAATACCTTGATTGCAAATAAAATTGAATTGAATTGAAACAAACTACGCCGTTGCGAAAATTATTGCTAAAACTAAGCAACCTCATACAATCGGCGAAAGCTTAGTTCTGTCATATTGTCGGAAAATCGTAAAGATAATGATAAATGAAAGTGCAATTAAATGAAGTGGAAAAAGTTTCACTGTCAGATAATAGTATAAGCAGGCAATTGATGGCATGTCGGATGACACACTGTCTCCGCTAAAAGACAGCTTAATGAAAAGTAAAGTTTTTACAATGCAATTAGATGAGTCGACGGATATTTCAGGAAAAGCTCAACTGCTTGCGACCATTCGACATATTGAAAACAATACTATACAAGAAAACTTACTATTCTGCAAAGAAATACCGGCTCACACAACTGGAGAAGAAATCTACAATGTAACCGCAACTTTTTTTCAAGAAGAAGAGTTGGAATGGAGTAACTTTATAAGTATGTGTACCTATGGAACTCCTTTCATGGTCAGCAAATATAATAGTTTTTTTGGCTAAGGTCAGAGAAAAGAATCCCGATAGGATGGCTGCTCATTGTTTTTTGCGTCGTGAAGTGCTGGTTGCAAGTAGCTGACGATACATCTGTGAAAAAGACAAATTTCATCAAATCATGGCCTTTAAACTTGAGATTGTTTCAAATACTGTGCAAAGAGATGGGTGCTAAACTTAAATTGCTTACTTTTGCACACAAAGTTCGTTGCTAGAGTTGCAGAAAGGTCTTCCATTGGATTTATAAAGTCAGAGAAGAAGTCGTAAAATTTATTTCTGCCAAAAAGTCGGAAATTAACCCCTGATGAAACGTGGTGGGTAAAACTTACTTACTTGACTGATATATTTGGTCATTTAATCAAACTTAACATTAACGTGCAAGGCAGGAATGAAATACTATGGATAAACTTTCCGGCTTTTCGTTAAAGTAAAAGTTGTGGCAAACAAACTTCGCACAAGGTTTATTCAAGATGTTTTCGCTCTTACGGAAGCTGCTACGAGAGCTGTGAAACGAGATATTTTGAAGAAGAGTATTGGTAGTCACTTAGAAATGCTCCAGCAAAAATTGAATCTTTACAGATCTGAACATTTTTAAGTATGATTGGGTAAGAAATCCGTTCAATCAATCTGCCTAAGTAATGCCAGCAAATTAAAATTAAAAGCACAAGAACAACTTGCAGAAATATGCGGAAATATGCATGGACCGTATGTTGCAACTAAAATACAATCAAACGAACATCGACAGTTTTTGACTTATTGCACGGCAGGAATACCCAGAGATCTCACTGCAAGCTTTTTAGATTATTTTGCCCTTTTCCACAACTTACTTGTTTAAATCCGCATTTTCGTCTTTATCACAGATCAAAACCAAATCAAGACCTCAGCTGAAATCTGTTGAAGATAAACTAAGAGTTTGTTTGATCTCTATTTCACCGCGCATCAAAACAATTTGTGCTCAAAACAAGCACATGTATCGCACTAATACTGTATATGCCATAGTTCAATAAATTGTTTTGTTACTGAATTATTTATTTCTTGTACTCGTTTTTCGTTGTTTGCAAGTTCAGTTGCGAGGATAGAGTTTTAGCCTAATTCGTTGAAAAGCAATTTGGTTGAGGTTCGAGTGTGCCGCGTTTGAAATTTATGTTGTCAAGTGTGCCTTGAGCAAAAAAAGTTTGAAAATCGCTGCTATTCGGCATAGGTGGATTAATTCGTTCAGTGAAAATAAATTCGTATTACGAGAAAAGTACAAGTTTCAAACTACAAATGAATGTATCCCCGTACAGCTTTCGTGTTGATGCCAAAAGTGTCCAAACAACTAATTATATATTTAAGGACATTCCATGGTTAACTCACCCATTTTGGCATTTTTTAGCCGACCATCTCCGATTTTGCTGAAATTTGGCATGTTTGTAGGTTTGGATGAGAAAATGTCTCACACCAAATTTTAAGTTTCTAAATCAAATAGTTTTTGATATATATGAAGGTTGAAAATTAGACACAAAATCGCCGCTTGAACGCCCCTGATCGAGCAAAAGTAGCCCTCCTGGCTTTATTTTTTGTTCGATGTCAAAGATGTTAATATCATTGAAAAGCTCTTTTCAGCAGCTTTCCAATGATATTTATATCTCAAATATACGTATGTATATAAATAGAAAAGTTATCTTTTGTTGTGACCTTGTTACCTTGAACTCGCATGACCCCAAAACCACCACTCTAGACAAAAAATTTTTTTCAATATTTTTGTTTCTCACATAGAGGACTATCAGCATGCCAAAAATCAAAGTGGGATCTCTATGGGTTTTCAAGATATTTGCATTTTATTAAACAGGTATGCCTAATGGTGCAAATTTGTTGATATTTTCACAATAAATATTTTCGCAACTTTTTCGATATTTTCAAATAAATCATTTTCGCAAGTTTTTTATGAATTTTTTCTAATTAAAAATAAACCCAGGAGGACTACTTTTGCTCGATCAGGGGCGTTCAAGCGGCGATTTTGTGTCTAATTTTCAGCCTTCATATATCAAAAACTATTTGATTTAGAAACTTGAAATTTGGTGTGAGACATTTTCTCATCCAAACCTACAAACATGCCAAATTTCAGCAAAATCGGAGATGGTCGGCAAAAGAGGGATGTGAGTTGACATGGAATGTCCCATTATGTTATTTAATGAAAAAAAAATTTTTTAAATTTTACATTTTTACTAAAAGTTTTTGCAAAACGAATTTGATTGCATAAACAACGAATTAGATCGAATAAATTACATATAAATTAATCGTATGCAAGTTATCTCCCGGGGATGCTCAGGAAAGAGAAAACACGAACTTTTCGGTTTTTTTTGAAATTTTCTCCCATTTTCATGTCGCTCAAGTCACGAAAGGCGCAGCTTTCGTTACATTTCCACATTTTGCAAATGTGCAATAACGAGAATAATTAGAGAAAAATTCTCTCACGTCTTTTATTGAAGGCTAATTTTAGACAAATGTAATTAAGTGTTCGTGATTTATAAAAAATTGGAAACGTTGATCGACAATTATTGTTGATGCGCAAATACTTCAACTCAACAATTTCTTATTTATTTAGCTCTGGAATATTTAAAGTAATTAGGCGACTATAAAAAAGTTGCCTTCATTTCCAAGTTTTGCAGCAGCTGGTGATTAGAAGAGATTGATTTTTTAGGTGCGGGAAATTGCTGTTTCCACCATAGTGGAAATATATCGACATGTTGGAGAAAAAGTCAGACAAGATTTGGCCAAGAAAGGGTTGGCTGCATCCAAGTGAGTTTAATTTGAGTGTGATCAAAAGTTTGCCTCATTGCTGCTATTTCATGAAGCCCTCCCTAATTGCAATTATAATTTCATGGAACTTTAATTTGAAAAAACCAACAGTTTAATTAAAATATATTAAAATAATAGAAAAGTTTACATTTAAAATTACATGCCTTAAGTGCTGGTCAATGTTTCTGTTCTTGTTCAGACTCAACATGTTATACGACAAGTTGGATGCGGCATTACAGTCGGGAGAGATGCTGGTTGCTTCAGAAACAGGTAAATTGGTTCATGTTTCCACTCACCCTAAACCAAATTAAGTTTTAGACTTAGAGTTCTAAACAAATTTTTCTGCCCCAAAACTAAATTTTCTATTTGATGGTCCGAACAACGAATAATTTGGAAAAATTATGAATTTGTGAAGCAACTACCAATTTGGGAAAATATTTGGAAAGAACACTAGACTAAAATAAATATCCGCTTTTTTCATACTTATCCGACAAAAAAATTTTGCATCTCACTGAAAATAAAAAAACCCGACGTATTGTGACGTAGCGATTATTATTAGAAGCCCACTAATTCCCATATCTAGATTTTGCTGAAAACAGACTTTTTTGAATGCGAATTACAGCAAAGTTATGTAAATGGACTAAATAACAATTACTCAATATACATGGCCAACACAAATATTTTTTGTTTTAAATTGTAATTTATTTGATTAGTACAGTAAAAGAAAGCGCAATGAAGTGGTCATGAATAATCGAATTAAATCTGGACTGATACTTGGTCCTTTGTATCAAGAGAAATCTGATTTGCATAAGTAGGCCAAAGCAAATGATAACGTCCACGCGTAGCTTGCTTTAATATTTTTATGGGGTAATTGCTAACCCTATGTATTAGCACCTTCGTCGCTATTCTGCGAGTCATGTGGATGAATATAGAGATAAAAATAAATAAAATAAAATAATTCTTATATTGTTCAACAAATTTCTTTTGAAAATAGCCATAAAAATTTAAAAAACGTAGCCTCTAAGTAACTATAAGATCAAGTGTCGTTTCGATCAAGGGTCGTTCGATCAACTGTCGGGTCACGGAGCAATACGACCGACGTTTTGATGGAGATCGCGGTCAGAGCAGCCTTGATTCAATTCTGACCATCGACACGGGTTTTGACTTTAGAAGAAGCGCTTTACAGCACTTATCCCTGATTGGTGGTTTTTAAATTATAATCAAACCACTTTTTACCGATTTCACAAGAAACTCTTAATTTGGACTCTTAACTTTCTTTGCCCTTTGTAGAATTTATTTTATTAACTTTTAGGGCTTGTTTTCACTACAGGCGAGAATCGAGTACTCTTTGTTTTATTTTTTTGCTTCGCTTAGCGCTCGCTTAGATTTTAAGGGGGAAAGATGATTAAAAGAAACAAAGAATGCTCCATTTCATGCTCGTTGTGTCCTTAGGACCAGCAATTATTGCGTTCCATTTATACAATTCACTTAATTGTTAAGATTTTATTTAAATATGGAGCCAAGCCTCTCACATTCGCTTTATCAATTCATCAACAATGAAATAACCTTTTCTATAGTAGTTTAGCATTTATTAGTAGACACAACTAATTTTGAATATAGGGCTGTTTATAGCAGACTTTCGAGATCGATTTCATATTTTCAAGGCCTCAAAACTTTTTATTGAGTTAACTTTATTATGATCGCAAGAGATCTAATTAGTGATTATTTACGAATTTGCAGGTTCTGTTTCGAGCGTGGGTAGCTTTGATTCGCTCGACTCCGCTTCTACCTTCCCCCCTTCACTCGGAAATTCAGCCGTTGGAGCACGATCCTCTCATGACGGTGACGGTGTTATTTTAAATTCTATTTTGATTTTTACGAAACGGTTATTCAAAAACACAGCTCTAGTTATACTTTAATGGAAAGATTTCATGACTGTGACAAATTTGACGTTTGTGCTTCTGACTTGCAGGGCAGTGTTTGTATCATCCATTACACGTAGAACAACCTCTCAGTGACTAACCCAATCTGCAGTTGTAGATGTTATCTGTTGAAATTTTGCCTAAACCATTTTTGAAAAAAATTTATTTGACCTTCTATAAAACTTTTTGTTAAGATTACCAGGTAAAAAACTTCATCAACTGCCTACGCCAAAAATAACGTAACATGACAATAGCAGAAGTTATTAAATTCTTTTAGAATTAGTTATTAAAATCTTTTACGATTTTAAAAGTACTAAAAAAGTTTCTGAACATGGTAAACTTTACGATGCACAATTAATTTCTGCTCTTGTGGAGGGTGGGCGCTGGAGCCTGAAAGATTTTAAAATTTAATAATTTAATTTTCTTTGGATTTTTATAAATATATATTTATTGAAGTTCATGACACTGACTTATTTTTTTAAAGTTGTTTAAATTGATTAAATTTGAAATAATTTTATTTTTTCGGTTTATAATATCCACTTACTGCGTTAAGAAAAGAGTGAAAATTGTAAAAATTTTCTATTCAAATGGTAGATCCAAAATTCAAATGCAGAAAAACTACAAAAGTGACTTTAACTAAAGAAGCTCCCAATGATAACATGATTTGAAATCTAATTATTCGATTTGAAGAAACTGGATCTGTAGCAGATCTTCCCAAGAAGGGGCCACTGAGTGCTATGCGGACCTTATTTTTTGGAAGATAAAGAAGAGCAACTGCTTGCGCTGTTCTACAGAACAATGAATAAAAACTTCTTATGTCCAGCAGTTAAAGATAACCAAAAAATTTGGTTTCAGTAAGGTGGCGCTACAGCGCATGCCGCCGATCGAACAATAAATATCCGCGTCCATTGGTTTTGACTGCTTCGGATTACTTTTCATGGGGCTACTTGAACAAGGTTTATGTGAACAATCTTTAAATAATTCATCAGCTAAAAGGAAATATCTGGACTGAAATATGCCTTTTGAAGCTAAAAGCATTGCATGCAATGATAGAAAACCCTCTAAAAAGGACAATTTTTGGAAGCAAGAAAAGGGGGCGGTCGTTTCAAAGATATCATTTTTTATACTTAACAAACTTAAATTCGAAAGCTGTATTTCAAATAAAACATTTAAATTAAAAATAACTTTGGTTTTGTAAACGTTATTTTAGATTAAAATCCTTCAGTCTTTCAGAGCCAGCCTTGTACATCAACTTTTGATTTAATCATCTCATTTATTCTCCATATTGAATCATGTAATTAATTGCTTTAAAGCCCGTTTCCACTACGAGCGTGGAATGGAGCATTCTTTGTTAGTTTTACTGATTTTTTACTTCTTTCCGCGCTTAAGCGCTAAGCGAAGTAAAAAAATCAATAAAAGAAACAAAGAATACTCCATACCACGCTCGTCGTAGAAGCGAGCCTTTACCGGGGTTTGATCTCTCTTTTCTTTCACTTATATTTCCCTGATACATTCATTTTTCTGGTCGTGGCACTTTTTTGAAAGTTCACTAAAAGTTTTTTGTGTTGGTTGGACAAGCAGTCATGATTAAAATTATTTAAATTGATTGCTTTGTCAAAAAAAGTTGCTGACACTAATCAAAAAGAGGTATTGTTGGATTTCAATTTCTTTGTAGTTACGAAACAAAATTATTATCTAATGTTATGTCACAAACTTATTGAAGAACAATACGACTGTTTTTTGCTGTTTGAACGATTGTTTTTATTTTTTAAAAAAGCATTGCCGTTTTTTAAAAATAGACATATGTTCTGAAACGACTTTTCGAAGTTTTACTTGTCCTTAGTTAGCCATTTCCTTGCTTTCGACGATACGTTTGGCGATTTTTGTGATTTATAGCACAATTCTACTTCGTTTGATCTTATTAGCCTGGTTGCGCTGTACATTGGGTACTAAATAAAACCAGATCTAACGAGCTGAAAGGACAAAACTCGAATCTGGCTCATCAACATCACTGCAACTTAGCCGTGCTGTAGCTGCCAGGGTAACAACAAAATCAACTTTTAACCTTAATTTGGTTTTGTACCTGACCCGGAGTTAGTGCCTTCTCCATGATTTGATTGTTTCTTACATTGATGTCCGTCAGAATTTGCATTGATAGCAGTCGGATTTAAATTTATTCCACGCAGGAAGATGTTTCATATGGCGATATTGGCCTGGTGTCTGGTTTTTGTTTTAAGCTAGCTTTGTATGTAAGTAACATTTATAAATTGGTCTTATAAATTTTTTTAAAGATCACTACAGCAGCTACTGACGTAGATCGGTCATCAAACTCCCGTTTTTTGCTCACAATTTAGGGTCTTACCCCACTGAACTATTCCGCCGAATTTAATTTTGTCACAGTTCGGAGATCTTGCTAGCGTTTTTGTATTTCATGTTGTATGTTGCAGGGCCCGTCCGATCATCTGCGGCCCATAAAAAAACAAGCGCTTTGACGAAACCGCTTTCCGTCAGCAACCGCTCTGCCGCAGGTCTGTCTCCCACACTGCGTCTCGTTCGCTTCTGACCTTTCCTCCTCCCCAGGTGCTGTCGATGAGGACTCGTTTCTTCGTGATTTTGAGCAAAACCTTCCGTCGGTGCGACTCTACGGTCCTCGCGACGTCGAGGAGTTAATGAACCAAATCCAAGTGGTCATCTCGGATGACCGGAAGGACTGGGAAGAGCGCACGAAAGCCGTGAGTTGCTGACTTTGAGTAAAACTAAAATTTATTCTGCTTCCATTTAAATATAATTTCGGTTGGCGTTGGGTTGAAATTAAGTGGGGTGTTAAGAATAGAAAGAGAGGGTTTAAGACGAGACTGGTAGAGGTCAAGGCTGAAGAAAGATGACTCACACTTAAGAGGGTTAAGAGGTAGACGCCTCTTTGAAGTTCATTCCACCAGTCTGTTGAGGACAGCTTGGACAATGGTAGTTGCATGTTCAACATTTGGGAAAGAGGCCCAAATAGCAAGATCATCAGCATAGAGAGAGACTTTAATTGTTGAAGGAAGAAAGGGTGGGAGATCATTAAAGAGAGAAAAGGACTGGTCCAAGACCTGAACCTTGGGGAACACCTCTTCGGAGATGAAAAGGACGACTGTAAAAATTACAGATACCGACTTTCGAACGACGATCTGAGAGATAAGATTGTATCCATTTGACAAAGCTGAGTGGAAGACCTAAAAAGGGGGGTTTAGAGAAGAGGGCAAAATGTCAGACTGAGTTGAAAGCTTTAGAAAAATCTATAGTGGCAAGGACAGTACGTGTGCCTGGTTTAGATTGGTGAAAAGAATCTGCGATTGACTGTGAGTGGAGGAGAACCTGATCTACTGTCGATCTACTAGGTTTAAAACCAGCTTGCATGGGTGAAAGAATGTTATTGTATTTCAAAAAAGTAGGTGAGTTGTCCAAGAACCATTCTTTCGAAGAGTTTGAAAATGCATGAAGTGAGAGAGATGGGGGCAATAGGAGGAGAATGATTTTGAGAGTTTGCCGGATTTAAGAATGAGGATGATGATCGATTGTTAGGCTGATGGGAAGATATGAGTCGACCAGAATAGGTTAAAAATATGTAGGAAGAATTGTAGAGTGGATTGAGGAAGGTGGGTAAAAAGCAGATAGATGATTCAATCAGGGCTCGATGAGGTTGAGTTTGAAAGTTGGGAGATAGATGAGGAAAGTTTTAGGGAAGAGAAAGTAGAACAGAAAGTAGAGTGTAGGGTATTACAATGGGCAGATCTAATTTTATTCATGTGAGTATTTTCAGAACTTCGAAAGGATTTTAGGGTTTGGGTAGGGAAGTGGGACTGTAGATACACGAAAAGTTGGTTTGCACAGTCTATGGGGTTATGACAGTTTGGGAAGTTAGGGAGTTTGGATGAAGGTGAGGAAGAGGAACTGGAGATGGAGTGGAGTAAAGAAAAGACTTCACTGGGACAGATTTTGAGGAGAAAGGCTAGACATTTGGTGGTACAGAATTTGAAGATTGCTTGAAGTAAAAGATTTTTCTTCCCAAAGCTTTTCAAAGTCTTCTTGACAACGCCCAATGTGCCCTCCATTACAGCAACGAAAAATTTTCTATTCTCGCTCGAGGTCGCTCTTCCTTTCACCTTTCTGCTCTTGAAGCGACTTTCATTAAATCTCTCAATCCCTTTCTGTGTAAGCAAAAAGAATTCGTATACTCTTTGAAAATTTCTTAATCTTTTCTCTCATTGGTTGACTCTTTCAGCCAATGAGAACTCTACTTTCTTCCTTTATAAATTCGTTCGGTTTCAATTCTGCTTCATTCTGACGATTTCCCCTGAAGAGTGTCAGATGAAAAGCTTTGGGAAGAAAAATCTTTTACTTCAAGAAAGGCTAGAGCAAGTTTTCTGCCATGACTCAGCTTTAGCCTTACAAATCACAGTTGAGGTATACCTCGACATAGTAATATAGTTCTGGTGGTCTTCAGAATAGTGTGCTCTTGTGAATGCCTTATGGCGTTTTGCAACGGCATCTGCAATTTCAGGAGACCACCAGGCTTTGGCAGGGCAATTGATATTGGCAAAGAAATGGCAGAAGCGGCAGCGTCATTGAGCATCATTGTTTTTTAAATGCATTCCAATTTAAGTTTTTCAACTTCGGTTTTATTAGTAGTTTTGACCAAATTTTCGTACCTTTGTACGAAATTGAGTTTTGGGTACTTGCTTTTGTCATTCGCGGTAAAAAAAACGTAGAGTCGGATACTTGCTTTGTATGGTATGAGTGACCAGTAAAACTGTGTTGGCTGGAAATTTATCTCTCCTGTTAGAATTATCAATGCCAAAGGTGTTTGCAGATAGAAATCAAACAAAATTTAGTTCACCAGACGGCAATTTCGACAGATTGTGCTCAAAAGCTGTGGCAAGCAAGCAGTCTAGGAGAGAAGGAATTCTTATATAAAAACCCCCTCAGTAGGTTTATACTGGAAATTCATAATGAGCTTCTTTGTGATACAGAATTTTAATATCGCTTTAAACAAAGTCGATTTTTTCGGAGCCATAAGCTTTTCGTGACGCTCTCATCAGTGGCAATCGCGTCAAAATGGGAGAACCAGAGAAAATCAAGGTATTTATAGTCTCAACAGTTGGGAGAAAGGTGCTGCAGTCTCGGAAAGGAGAAAGGCACAATTGCACAGTGTGGTGCAATACAGTGTAATCTCGGAAAGGAGAAACGCACTATGTGCAATTACCCAGGAGAAACACTGTTACTCGCAACTTAGGTTATTTGAAAAGTTTCAATGTGTAAACAAATTCCTTTTGCTTATATAAAACCGGATGTTTGGTTTTGATAAAAGTTGCCTCGAGTAGACACAGATGGAACGAGTTGCGTGCCACAGCAAGAATTTTAAAACGTTTGTCGTTATAGTTTGCAGCACATTGCTCGTTGTCAAGCAAGTGTTGTCCTATGGCAGAGTCACAATCTGGATTGTTACGTTTTAGCTTACAGGATCTGCCAGGTTGAGATCGTGTAGGGCGCTTCGCTTGCTGTTGTAGCCATTTAGGAACATGCTGCTTGATTCTATCTTGTAGTCGCTGTGATGTTCGTCCTACGTACCTACTGTCACAGTGGCACGAATATTCATAAACAACGGAGCTTTTCAGCGTGGTAGGTAAAACATCTTTGCGGGCTACAGGCAACATGCGTTTTGATGTAAATACAACTCTGGTGGTAACGGAGCCATAGCAGCTTTCAACAGCCGTTTTGACGTTTTTATCAAGACCAATGGAAGCTTTCCCTATCCAAGGAACTCTCAAATATACGGGACACTTTTCAGGACCAAATCGTTTGGGCATAGAAAACTGAGCAATTTTCTTGGAAATGTTGCAGTCAATAATAGATTCAGGATAACCATTGTCCAATAGAATGTTCTTGATATGCTTAATTTCTTCGTTTAGTTTAGATTTCATGCATATCATTAGTGCCCGGTGTACCAAAGTTGATATAAGGTTTGTTTTTTGTTTAGTGGGACTGAAAGATTCCCAACGTAAGTACTGTCCAGTAAAGGTAGGTTTTCTTCTATACACATTTGTTTCAAAACCGGTAGCTGTTCGTTCCACATTAACGTCGAGAAACGGTAAACAATTATTTTTCTCTTTCTCAAAGGTAAATTTGAGAGAAGGATGGAGACAGTTTAGTTGTTTGAAAAAGTTATCCGACTCTTCTTCATTGCGAAACATAGCATATGTATCGTCAACGTACCTGAAATATGTGGAAGGTTTTGATTTTTGAGAAAAGAGTTTTTCTTCATAAAACCCAACAAAGATGTTAGCTAAGGCTGGGCCTAGTGGTGAACCCATTGCAACCCCATCAGTTTGCTTGTACATGATGTCGTTAAAGCTAAACTCTACTCCAGATGTGGCACTTTTCAATCAGTTCAATGAAGACAGCCTTCGAAATAAGTGGTTGTGCATCCGAATCATCGCAATATAAGGCATCTGCACAGATATTAATGGTCTCTTCAAGTGGGACGTTTGTAAAGAGGCTTGAGATGTCGAAGGAGCACATGAAAAGATTGTTAGCATCTTTAGAGTTTTGAATAGCATCAGCAAACGTAAATGAGT